>CACVCL010021922.1:0-51791 GCA_902729485.2 Mus minutoides | reverse complement strand
TTGTTTTTGCTGTCCCATCCACCCACCTGTCCCTCAGAGTAGGAACGGAAATGTACAAATGCAGCAAGGAAGATAAAAACATGTCTCCAGCCTCTTCTTGCTAAAGGGTCTCCAGATCAGGTCTCTTTTCTCATGAATATCAATTGACCAGAAATCATCAGAATAATTCTCTTTTAAGAATAAAGTTGAACTAACCAGAACCCCCAGAACTCGTGTCTCTAGCTCCATATGTAGCAGAAGATGGCCTAGTCGGCCATCATTGGGAAGAGAGGCCCCTGGGTACTGCAATCTTTATATGCCCCAATACAGGGGAACGCCAGGGCCAAGAAGTGGGAGTGGGTGGGCAGGGGAACAGGGAGGGGGTAGGGGGAAGGGGACTTTTGGAATAGCATTTGAAGTGTAAATTAAGAAAATATCTAATAAAAAATTGGAAAAAAAAGAATAAAGTATACCTGGGCTCCTACTGTCCCCTAAGTTGGAGGTAAAGAAATAGAAATTATGGATGTAGGTTTTAATTTTCCATGGGAGGTACTTAGAAAAGGTATCTTTCCAAAGTACTATCCCATTAGCCCTGGGTTTCTAAACCAGTTTGTCCTGTCAATTTCTTAACCCTCTTCCTTCTCCTTTAGTTCTTTTATTAATTTTCTGTACCTAGTGTATGGAATAGTGAATTTCCTTGTGACATTTTCATATATTAGCTGGTCCCTTCCTGCATGACATATCTCTCCTGATTTCATATCGCACGTATTTAAATATGTACCCAAGTCTAGCATCCTCACATCAGAGAAAATTTGATGTTTGCCTTCTTATTTGCCCACCATCCTCACTCAGTCCCCTTCTCCCTCATACACCCCAGCTTCTATCTTCATGTCTCATTTTTTAAAATTGAGATTCCTCATATGGAAGGACATACATACTATTTTCCTTCTGTGTCTGGATTATTTCATTTAACACGATGAGCATTTCAGCTTGCCAATGCTTTCACGCCTTTGAGAGCTCTTCCTTGCCTCTCTTGTCTTATTTATGTGGTCTATAGCTATTCTTAAAGTGTCCAGGCATCATTCTCATTTCAACCAGTTTTAAACTCAGCTGCTTTTTTTTTCTTACTGAGCCTGTATAAAGGCCACATGAAAGAACCTGATTCATTCAAGTATTGTGTATATCTCAAAACAATAAAAGGATCCTCTCTGCCTTTCATGAAAGCTACTAGTTTGATGTTGTGGTAAGTCACTTGCAACATCTAACTCCCTGGATTATGCCAATATCCCCTAAAATTATTAACTGTAATTATAATAATTACCTAATTATTTAAAAATCTTACTGTAATGAAAGGGATTACTCACAGACTTGAAGAAGTGGTATATTAAACAAAGAATCCCAGAAGTCTAATGACTGTCCTAAAAGATACATAAGTCTTGCCCTTGAAATGAATAGACAAGAAACATTTTTTCCATTCTTGAGTCACAGTAAAGCTCAAATTTTATTTAATTTATCAAGAATGCACTTCTCAGCCAAAAGAAAGAATGTCTCTTTGATTGATGACCTGATGACCTTCAGAAGATTGTAAATGGTGAAGATCTAGTTCTCAATAATAACTTCTCAGTGCTCTATCAGTCTCTTATCTTGCAATCTTCATCTATACCACACCTGCTCTAAGTCACATCTTCATCTTCTCGTACCTAAAGTAAAACAGTATTTCAATTGATGACAACTGTCAACTTTCTATTGGCAGTGATAGTAGCCCAAGTCAAATCAGTATAAACAAAAGGAACCACCAACTTAGACAACAAACAAATTCTAGGTCTAGGTCTTCAAACAGTGTGCTTGAGACATAGCCTTCTTCTCATCTCTAGCCTCATCTCTAGCCGCTCCTTAACTCATTGTCAGTCAATAGGATAAGAACAAGGTATGTTTCTAGTTTCATCTTCTGCACTTTGTGACTCTGACTTCATATATATATATATAAACATTTAAGATTCTGAGCCTGGAACAAGATGTCTACCTACTCCCCTTAACCTTTCATTTAACATCACTTCTCTTCTAAAGCTGAATGAGGCTTCCTGTTATTATTTACTAAGTAACAAATTTGTTTCCCAGTTTTCCCTTTGACTTTGTTCCAAGAATTTCCTTATAGTAAAAGCTATGCCCTCTAAAACACCCTTCAAAGTTTGAATCCCATGTATAAAACTACAAGCTTACAGGAATTTAGACAAATTAGTAAATTCCTCTTTTGTCTTGAGTTCTTTACCTTCATTATTAAAACAAAGATATTGTGTGTTACAGGTTTTACTATTAAACTGAGTTAATACATATGAAATATTTGGAACTACGCTGGTAAATAGAAAGTACAAAATGAATATTTGTTATTATTACTGTGTTTAGACTTTGATATAACCAGACACTTGAGACTACTTAACAACCTCATGTAAACCTCACAACAATTCTATAAATTTGATATTATTGTCTATATATTCAACACAAGGAAACTGAAATTTCAAAGATTAAATAACTTGTCCAAGATCACTAAAGTAATAAATAACAGAAACAAAACTGGTACATATTTGTCATGAGACACATTAATGACTATTGGAGACTTTCTGCTATTACTCTAGGGCACAAAACTAGAAATACTTATCAAAAGAACATTGCACGACAAGTCCTCAGGCTGAGTTTGTTTAATCTTGCTTGAGAATTTATTTCTGAAAACCATGGGCTTCCTTATCCTTCTGAGGATGATTTCTAGTCAATATATTTGAGGTACGTTTTATCAGTTCAAAATGAATAGCAAAAGCATAAACCACCCATCTCCCCAGCTTCCAGGATGATGACCAATGTGTACTTTGAACATATCTCACCTCATCCTGAACAAACCAACCCACCAACAACCTAGTGCTTTCCCATAAAAGCAGCATTCAATCCAATATTAAAGATCGTTTGTCTTAAACACATTTTCAATGCTAGCCTGTTAGTTAGAGACCTTATTTACAGAGACTATATTAGTCCTAAGTGTGTCTTAGCCCTTCTAAATACATTGATTCATCCATGGGAGCCTCTCCCCATAAAGAGACAGCAACAGGGTCATAAAAAGAATAAGGTCAGAAATGTGGCTCGGTGGGCAAAGGGTGATTTCCACTAATCTTGATAACCTGAGTTGGATCTCTAGGACCCACATGATGAGAGGAGATAACCTACAAGTTGTCCTCTGACCTCCACTGAGCTCCATATAAATATACATGTGTGCACACATTAAATAAATAAATATTATAAATAAATAAATGTGACACAAATTTTAAAGAATATGGAATAATTGATGCATGTTACAAAAACCAACTGTGTTGGTTTGAATAAGAATGGTTCCCATATGCTCATATATTTGAATGTTTGGCTCTCGGTTGGTGGTACTGTTTAAGAAGGATCAGGTTAGGAGGTGTGGTCTTATTAGAATAGGTGATTCACTGAGGGTAGTCACTTTGAGGTTTCAAAGAGCCAAGCCAAGACTAGTCTGCACTCTGACCACTTGCTGCAGATCAGAATGTAAGCTCTTAGCTACTACTGTTCCAGCACCTTGTTTGCCTGCCTGCCCTCACCCTCCCTGCCGTGATGGTCATAGACTAACCCTCTGAAACTATAAGAAAGATCCAGTGAAATGATTTCTTTTACAAGTTTCCTTGGTCATAGTGTTTCATCACAGTAATGGAAGAGTAACTAAGATGCCACATTAAAAAATAAATCTTGTTTATTACAGGGTCAGTTAAAGCCAACCTATGTTATGGGGATTTATTATGTACCCAATATAGTCATTGATTACACAAAAGGATACATTTGTAGAAGATAGAGTTAAGAGGGCAAAACAGGATAAGAGAAAGACCTAAAGAGGCTACTTCAAAGACCAGTCTGTGCCAAGTACTTAATTACTTGTCATCTTTGAGTCACTCTTCCATCATCGACACGTGGTAAGCATGTAAGTATGCTCTATGGCCCTTTCTCTTATTGCACATTATATGACAGGTGCATAATTTATTATGCAGGACAGATAGCCTATCCCAAACTGGCTTCAATTAACATAATGTACAGGAAGATTGTGAAGACCTGGAAAAATATTACTAATATACATATGTTGGCATAGTAATGTATACAGAAGCATACAAAACATATTTCAAGGATACATATTGCACCTCCATTGTGTTTCCCATGAGCAGGGCATTTTCTTCTGAGAGTTTATTTACTCTTTTGCTTCAGTGATAACTTTGTCCACAACTGTCAATACTTTCTACCCTGGGCCAGTAATAAGAAAAAGACTAGATGGAGAGTTTACAGAAGATGACAGGGTTAGAGAAATCAGGCTAGAATGTGTTTCTAAAAAGCAATCAAGGCCCTGCAAGAAGTACATCCTTAGCACATGCTTTCTTATTATCATCTCTGATGATTCTTCTCCTTTTTATTGCCTTGTGTCTAGACAAAGTAAAATTTCTAAGGGCTTACAAAATGATTTCCAATCCGAAAATCTTCTTTTGCATGTTACAGCCCAGAGGGGTTATTTTCACTTTAGTGATTTAGACCTGAAGAGATCGGGTACCAATATAGATGCAAGCAGGCGTTTTGTATCTGAAGCATACATCATGTGCTAGCAACATGAACAGGAATAAGCCCCGGGCCTCAAGTGCTGCTATGTATGAAATATTTTTGGATTCACTCAGTGGCTCCCAGGGAGGATTTTCTTTCCCAGCCTGTCCTGTTCTTCTTGCAGCTCCCCAATCCTAATGGGTCTTAGAAAGCTTAGAGAAAGCATGATAGATGAGATGTCAAGCTATGAGTCTAGGGGTGCATCAAGGGGCATTGATTAATTCTGACCTGTCAAGATTTCCCCCCAGCAATGAGGGCGAACATCAGGATACATTTAGATGAATAAAAACTTGGGATAATATATTCAAAAAGAAACTTGGGATAATATATTCATATAGTCCTGGTGCATCCCAACATTTTGGCCATTGTTTGAATGAGTGTTATAAAACAGTGTAGCCACAACCCACAATGGAGTAGCTGTGAACAAGAGGAGAAACTGAAGACTCCACCCTATACCAGTACTGTATGGTCAAGCAGCTGATAGGTCCGTATTGAAAGATTGTCTCATGAACTGCAATTAGCACCATCACCTGAGCCCCCACACATGCCCAAAGTTCACACTAATGCCTACCATGGGGAATCTAACATTATTCCTTACCTTACATATGACTGATGAAGAGAATTAGCATGTATGTAATTATTATTCAATGCAAATGACGGAACTGGGGAGTCAGAGATGGCAGCCTTGAAGTTCTTTTTATTCATTTACTTAATATTAACTAAAGCCTATTTAATGGGCCCAGTGTTCTGACTGGGAGGAGTCAGATGTGATTGATAGATCACACACAGCAAAAATATCTCTAACAATAGCATAATAGAGGTAGGTATGGGATGTTCCAGGAGCCAGCAGATGAAGGAGAAGTCATAGTGGAGATGCTCTTACTTAAAAGGTAGTACTGAGAGAATCAAAAAGTAGAGGGCAGGATGGAGGGAAAAGAACACATTGCACACAGATGAAACAGCCCCTGTGGAGGCAGGAGGCAGGCAGGCAAGAGTTCAGCAGAGTAATCAATGTTGGACCAAATCCCAGTGGCTTTATTTCACCACTTGACAACATCAAGTCATTCTACATAGCCACTTTCAATCTCTTCAACTCTATGAATTCAAGCTTCCTGATGGCTATGATAGCACCTGCCACCTCTCTGTTGGAAGAACTGCAGAAATCAGTAAGAAATTGTTTGACTATGAGACAAATCGGAAGTGGCAGGCATCACCATCCTCTATCTTCACCTTGTCCTGGTTGGGAAGTGAGGATTGTATTTAAGAAATGACTGATGGGTCTAGATGTACCATGCATCTCTTTTGTACCCTGGGTAGACAAATCTGAGGATCTATCTATAGTTTTCCCAAGGCACTCCTGTAAAAATGAATTTAAACTCTTCCGCAAGGCTCTCTCAATGGGATATCTAGCTTGTCCATTCCTCTAGAGTCCTACTTCCCTGCTCTACCTGAAAGCTTTTTCTTAAGATGGTTTCAGTTCAGTGTCTCACAGTCTACTTCTGGGAAACTCAACCTGAGTAACACGCACTAGACTTTCATAAAGAAGACAGAATGAAGCTGTGAACACAACAGACTGGGCACTGCAAGATTTCTTTTTCAGATAATAGGAAATTTTAGAAAAATACTTTGTTCCTAAATTAGCCTAAATGTGTACCTGAGAGTACAAAAACAATTTAATACAGAGAAACTATGTAACAATTATATTTCATATAGTAAGAATAAATATATTATGTAAGATACGATGATAGGCCAATAGTTGCATACATATACACATATATACAAAAATACATACATATTGAGAGATATGAATATATATGTAAATAGTAGAAAATACATAAAGTCTATCTCTTACTTTGGTTTCTATCTTTATAAAATTGTCTTA
Source organism: Mus minutoides (assembly GCA_902729485.2). Classification (NCBI taxonomy): domain Eukaryota; kingdom Metazoa; phylum Chordata; class Mammalia; order Rodentia; family Muridae; genus Mus; species Mus minutoides. The sequence continues at coordinate 45,286 of CACVCL010021922.1, read as the reverse complement.
TCTACTTGGCCTGGGTAGGAACCACTTCTATATTTTTAGGAAAACAAAACATAAAGCTGATTAGATGCCAAGATCTTTGTCTGCATTAGACAGGAACTTTTTTATATCCAATATGTTTCTTCCTTCCTTCTGTGTCTAATAAAAACATGCATATGTTCATATCAGTTTTTAAGGTGGACTGAATAGTGAGTTCAAGGAGACAGTTGAAAAAGTTGTCAAGCCAGCATCATACCAAAGCTGTCTTCTTTATCTGAAAAATTTCCACTACAGGAAAGCATCATGGAAAAGTACCTTCAATCTTAAAGCTTTACAAAACAGTGGTTTTTATTTTTATTTTACATATATATTTAAATTCTATGTGTGTGTATTTTGCCTTACTGTATTCATGTGTACCATGTGTGTGCCTGATGCTCTTGAAGCTAAGAAGAGAACATTAGATCATCTGGAACTGGAGCTTGTAAGCCACCATAATAACACCAGGAACCGAACCTGAGTCTTCAGTAAGACCAGGTTCTAACTCCTGAGGCATCTCCCTAGCTCTGCTGGTAAAACTCACAGTTCTAACTCCTGAGGCATCACACACCAGGGTACAACTGAAACACTTAATGCTTTTGTCTATGGCTGGGTCCAAAATCTTCACCTTGTCCTGGTTGGGAAGTGAGGATTGTATTTAAGAAATGACTGATGGGTCTAGATGTACCATGCATCTCTTTTGTACCCTGGGTAGACAACTCTGGGGATCTATCTATAGTCTTCCCAAGGCACTCCTGTAAAAATGAACTTAAACTCTTCTGCAAGGCTCTCTCAATGGGGTATCTAGCTTGTCCTTTCCTCCATTAAGTAGCAGCCCAATCTTACTGGTAGCTTCAATTTATTGTTAATGCTCAATCCATTACTTCAGATGCTGGAATCCCAGTGGAGTATATCTGCAGAGCATGCTGTCCCTAACACAGTCAGTACTTACTGACAAGTTGTGGGCATGGCCCTACAGCTCTATCTTCTCATGGCCCTTGGGGGGAAACCCTTGAACCTCTCTTCCACAGCACCCAGCTTCCCTCTGAATGTCCCACAATGATGACCAAAGCCCACTGCCCTGTTGCCACCTCATTCTCTTTTCCCTCATGTTCCAGGCAAGCAACTGCCAGGATCTTGGATAGAAGAAGCTCTTTCTGAGGCAACAATGACTTCACCCATGTCCCGGTTAAAAATTCATGTAAATAACAAGATGGTTCTCACATTAGCCCTCGTATGCCTGTTTAATCCCTTTAAAACTAAACGAGGCTATTGCTGATGCTTTTACAGTTATGACAGGAAAGACCAAATCTGAGAATTTTTTTGTATGTGAATCAAAGCCATATTTAAATCTCCAAAGGGAAAAAAAAGGAGATATACAGCATCCCAGGGATGGCCAAGACCCTACATATCTGTTTATCAACACTGTATTATTTTAATTTATTGAAATTGTATGTTAAATTTTATAAGTGCTCAGTAGACATAAAAGAATGACTAAGTTGCACCAATTACTTTTTTTTTCCTAGATTGATATTCTAGTCCACATAGCTCAGAGCTTAGAACAGAGAGCCATTGATCTAGTTTTCAGCCACTGATCTAGTGGAGCAGAGATCAAGGGAATAGACAACCAATGATCAACTCAACTTGAGTCCCATCCCACAGGAGAATATCAACCCCTGACACAATTAATGAAATTTTGCTATCCCTGCAGATGGGAGCATAACATATCTGTCTTCTGAGTGGCTTCATCCAGCAGCTGATGGGAATAGATGCAGAGACTCACAGCTAAACATTAGGTGGAGCTCAGGGAGTCTTGTGGAAGAGTCCAGAGAAGGGTTGAGGGATCCAGACAGGTTAAGCACATCACAAGAGGACCTACAAAGTCAAGTGACATGGACCCTTGTTGGACTCAAAGAAACTGAAATACCAACCAAAGAACATGCACAGGCTGGACCTAGGCCCTGAACACATATGTCACAGATGTGTAGCTTGATCTAAATATGGATCCTGTCTTAGTCAGGGTTTCTATTCCTGCACAAACATCATGACCAAGCAGCAAGTTGGGGAGGAAAGGGTTTATTTGGCTTACACTTCCATACAGCTGTTCATCACCAAGGAAGCCAGGACTGGAACTCAAACAGGTCAGAAATCAGGAGCTGATGCAGAAGCCATGGAGGGATGTTATTTACTGGCTTGCTTTTCCTGNTTATGACTCCGTTGCCTGCCTTTGGGTTCCTTTCTCCTCACCGGTCTTCCTTCTGTGGCCTCAGTGGGAGAAAATGCCCTTAGTCCTGCTGGAACTTCATGTACCAGGGTGAGTTAGTACATGTGGGTATGTGTGTGAGGGAGTGCTATCTTCCAAGAAGAAGAAAAAAGGAGAATGGGAGTCACAGTGTGAGAGTGAGACTGGGAGGAAAGGAAGGGTGCTGCAATCAGGAGGTAAAGTGAATAAATGAATTAATTAATGAAAAAAAAACCTTTACAAAACAAAATCCAATAAGCCTTTTATACCTGAGATTTCACCTGGAGGATCTCAGCAGCGTCTTTAAGAAGCAGATCAGATTATCAGAACTACTTGAAGTGGCTTCTTGTGCTCTGAGACCAGGCAGGTTAAGCATAGCTCAGAGGATCAACCAAGAGGAGCAGAGAATTTACCAGGAGTCTCTTTTCAGCAATCAGAGAGATCTGAAAGTAAACCCTGCTGTGACTGATCTAAAAGTTCACTGTGCATATGAAGAAGCATTGACCCCACCAGCCGAACTTAAATGGACTTAGTCATCCTTCTGATACTGAAACAAACACCTGAGATCATCAACTGCTAATGAGAACAGGTCCATTTTGGCTCATGACTTTACAATAGTGGTCCTCAACATTTTAATATTCTTCCTTATGTTGCGATTACAGCAAGCTATAAAATTATGTAGTTATTACTTCATAACTGTAATTTTTTCATAACATAAAAACCTGACATACAAAGTATACAAAATATCTCATATGTGAGCCCTGTAAATGGGGACACATATGACCCCAATGCGATCACACCCCATGTGTTGAGAACCACTGGTTTAGAGGTTTCAACTGATGTTTGGTTCACTCAACTGCTTTGGACAAAAGAACGAATCCTGGGTGTAGGCATGTGCTCCTCATTGCCAGGGAGCAAAAGACAAAGAGGAATGGTTCAGATATACCATTCTGGTTGCATCCACCTTATCTGATCTCAGAAGCTAGCAGAAGTCAGGTAGGACTCCTAGTTGGATAGAAGGGAGAGGGTAAGAGTGGTCTCACATTCTCCTTCAAGGTTAGAGTTTAAAAGATCTAAAGACCTCCATTAGAACCCATTTCTTCAAGGTTCCAAAGTCTTCCAAAAGCACCACCATGATTCAAAGCCATTGTCACATGAGCTGTTGGAAGATATTTGGAACATAAACGATATCAGGACTTTTTCTTGTTGTTTTTCAACTCCCTGGTCCCAAGCCAAGATCCCAAGTTTGGATCCTTTTTCTTCCTTGATGAGCCCAGAAGGGCTACTGTTGGGTTTTCTCTTCCCTTCCCCCGCCTTCCTGCTTAGACTTTTCTTTCTGGCAGCAAGAGTTTGAAATAGATCTTGTACCCTCAAAGTCAGACTACCACCTACATAAATACCACATGCTACAGCAAACCCCCTAATCCTCTAGCATATTTACTACAGGTTTGTCTCCTCCACTTCAGTCTGTATCAACTCTAGCCAAGGAAACCTAAGAACCCAATATTGTTTCAGCTATAATGAAAATGACATAGATAGATAGATAGATAGATAGATAGATAGATAGATAGATAGATAGATAATAGAGATAGATAGAAGTAAATAAATGACAGATAGGTAAATAGATAAATAAATAGAAAATAGCATATAGATATATAATAAATGTGGCATATATAATATTAATAATAGAAATGATCAAAATAGAAATATTTTATAGACTTTTTGTATGCTGGCTTTTATTATATAAAGAATTTACATATTTTCCCAGTTTGCAGAATAAGAAACTGGGTTTTAAAGTACTGATTCAAAATACAGTTTAACCAATGAAGAGCATAGTTAAAGAAATTCTACAAATAATCTCTGCTTGCACTAGATCAATGAGCTTTTGCAAAGTAGAAAAGTTTTATCTGGATATTTTCCAGGAATAATAATAAATACTCTGGTCACCTGATTTTTCATTTTCTTTCCCCCAGGATAAGCAATACATTACCAAAAGAGCTATTCACTCATTAATCTATACAAGTAATTCTCAACCTTCCTGATGCTGTTACCTTTTAAGACAGTTTCTCATGTTGTGGTAACCCCCCACACACACCATAAAATTATTTTTGTTGCTACTTTATAACTGTAATCTTGCTACTGCTATGAATCATAATATAAATATCTGTGTTTTCAGATGATCTTAGGTGATCTTTAAAGGGTCCACAACCCACAGGTTGAGAACCACTGCCTCCAAACAAGGATCCAGCAGCCCTATCACATTGTACTATCATAGGTTAAGTAAATAAATGTCAGTCCCTTGTTCTTACCATAACATGCCCCCAGAAATACCAGTGGTTGTCTATTTTCTGGAGTTATCAAACCTTCTACAAGTCAAGTGTCTTCCTGAGAATTTTTTTTTCCAAATCTCTCCCTCACTTTCTACAGCTTAGACCACTCCTCTTTGAAAGCAAAATTTCATCTGTCTGCATTTGCTAATATGCTTCTTAACCTTCACATCCTCCCCATTCTTCAACAGTAATATTAAAGACAGCTGTCTTTGGCAACACTGCTGAAATTCTTATTTGTTCATGGTGACCCTTTCTGACCTGGAGATCTCCCAAGTCCCTAGAGCACCCATCCTCTTTTGCATAATATAGGCCACCGGTCTACATTCTGTTTACTAATGAAAGTCCTTGTTCCCTCCTCCTCCTCCCTCTTCCACTCCTACTCTTCCTCCCATCCAACTTCTCTCTCTCTCTCTCTTTCTCTCTCTCTCTCTCTCTGTCTTCCTACCTGCACTTATGCCTGTATAGAAAACACAATGCCACTAAAATATTCATATCTATTTAGTAGAGAAAAAAATGAAATGTGGAAAATGTTAAGTTCTGTGTCTCTGCCTGAGGCAGAGCTTAACTGCTGTAAACAGCCCTTGTGATTCCAAAGTCTCATCATCTCACCAGACCCAGTAATGAAAGTCACTTCTCCTAATGACATCCTTGTGGAAACTTTTGAGACCAGCCAGTTGACATCTTTGGATCATAACCCAACTGCTAGTTTCAAAGGGTGACTCAACCACTAGCCTTAGGCAAGAATGTCAGTGTCACCATGCCCTCAATCAGTTCAAAGGCTGGGAGTCAAAGAATTTCGGCACATCACAGTGTGCAAGCTGAGGCGATGAAAAGTGTGCTCTCTATAAGCCAGACCCTGGGGGTAGTTGTCACCCAAAACATTCAAAAGAATTAACCAGAAGGTTGACTTTGGTCACAGTCTGCTTCCTAGGAAATCATAAAATTATTCTACCCAAGGGTGACAGTCGGAAAGAGAACACTCAGTCATGGAAACCCTAATGCTATAAAGAGACTGTATAATATGGATTTCAACTTTGCTAATATTTTTTCCAGGTAGTATATCTTGTGTAACTCAGATTGCCCTGAAACTTTCTGTGTAGTTGAGGCTGGGTTCAAACTCATGATCTTCCTACATCAGCTACTCAAGTACTTGGGTAACAACTATGGGCTTCCGAGTCTGGTTCAGTCTTGCAAACTGCAAATAGAAGTAAAGATTTTTTTTTTTTCGTGAGATCACAAAAGAAGCCTGTAGAAGTGTTAGAAACTTTCTTACAGGCTGGTGCTCCCAACCCTGATTCTCAGTATTAGGGCCTCTGTCATGTCCCTGGACTCTTCAGTACTCCTTTTGCATTATTTCCTAAAAGAAATCATTATATTTTCATAAATACTCAGCTAACATTGGGATCAGCGTTCACGTCAATATTTAGTGCATCGGATTTAGCTGATGCTTGGTTTGGACTCTGTGAGAGTTAATCTTGATTGTCAATTGGAATCAACTAAGAGACACCTTCGGGTAAGGGAGTTCCCAGATAGGATTGCCTGGGTGTGGAAGAGGTTTCTTGTTGTTCTCTGTTGCCTTTGCCACTGATTCCAGCATCTTCCATTTTCATTTTTAATTTTTAGTTTTATCTCTGTGCATTTGTGTGTGGTGAGAGCTGGATGTGTGTATAGTTGAGGGCACCTGCCTATAGAGCCTGGAAGAGGTAGCTAGATCTTATAGAAATGTTGTTACATTTGATTGAGAACCACCCAATGTGGGTGCTGAGAACCAAACTTGGCTTCTTTGCAAGAGGAACTAAATCATCTCTCTAGATTCCAGCTTCTTTGGCCTTCCAAAGTGGTCTGAAGACAAAATACTCTCCCAGAGTCTTTCTTCTATGTCTTTCTTCAGCACCAGATTGGGACTACTAAATAATCCAGCTTCAAGGACTGGGGCAGTTACCGGATTTTTGCCCGCTCAGGCATTCAATGGTCATTGTTGGACTGACTACGCAGCCTCTATCCTGTAAGCCAATCTAGTGAACTCCCTCTTAGAATATGGATATATTCCATCAGTTCTCTTTCTTTATAACTCTGCCCAATTCCAGGAGCAGTTCTAGAGAAACTGAATTATAAGGATGAGTTTCTCTATTGGCCTTTCTTTATCTGGCTTTCTAATTTAAAGGATGTGATCTTATACCTTGGAAAGGAGATGGGGGAGCCCTAATGAGATAAAGAGGACTGAACTGTCAGACTCTAGTGGTTTTATTTAACCTTCGTCTTCCCAATCTTAATGGCAGATGCCTCTCTCAACCCTGCCCCTTGCAGTATTACCCTGTCCATTCTTGCCTGGGGCAATTAATTCTGCACAGTCAACAGAATTGTCAGTAAGAGTCTTTGAAAAACATGCCATGCAAGACAATGATGGTGTCCCTCAGAAGCCATGCTCTTCACCCATCTAGAACTACAGCCAGTCTTCAACCTCTGTAGGTCCTACAAGTAACCAATGACAAGGTATGTTATACCTTTAAAGAACTTATTTAGTTTTCTAATCCACAGAAGCAGATGTTTGGAGAATATGTGTGGGAATGTAACTAGAGGTAGGGAATAATGTTAGAAGAAACATAAAATTGTAACAATATGGATGCATTGACAAGAGATTCTTGGTTTAGTTGCAGATCACACTGTTTCAATGGATACTAACTGTTTAGTTGACTGATTAGCTGAAGTATGGAGTAAAGAATGGCCTTCTAAGAACAAGCAAAGAAAGGCTCATATCCCTTGGCTTAATGTTGATGAAGACATTGAAAGTCTTGGGGGAAACTGGAATGGTAGAAGAAATTTGTAATGAAACACCTCCAGAAGATGTACCATTCAATAATTAATGCCCTAAGGAATGAATTTAGCTCTGACTCACAAAAGGCAAGATGAGCATACTGACTAGGGTGGACAGCAAAGGCTAAATAATGGCTGAAAAGGTCTGACTCATGTTGACCCATGATGCTGGTCAATCAATCATATCATCCTCAGGAGTGAAACAGATAAGAAACTTACTGAATTAATACTTAATGTATATATGCAGAAATTCCAGAGTGAATGATCAAGGATACCTTGAATTACAGCAGCAGAAAATCATAGCCCTCAACAATTATCCAGACTTGTGCCATATTTTAGGACCAGAATCCCTTGAATGAAGGTGAGGCCACATCCCCTTAAGGAAAGACCTTCCTATAATACCAAAAGGCTTTGCTTTCAATGTTTCCCTCACCCATCCCCAAAGCAACCTACATTTATTTTTAAACCAGAATAACTAAACAGTAGGGAAAGAGAATAATCACCCAGCAGATGCTTTCTTCTATAAGTTGCCTTGGAAATGGTATCTTATCACAGAAATGAGAGAGAGAGAGAGAGAGAGAGAGAGAGAGAGAGAGAGAAAGGAAGGAGGAGAGAAGGATGGAGGAGGGAGGAGGGAAGGATGAAGGAAAGAAAGAAGGAAAGAAGGAAGGAAGGAAGGAAGGAAGGAAGGAAGGAAGGAAGGAAGGAAGGAAGGAAGGAAGGAAGGAAGGGAGGGAGGGAAGGAACTAAGACAAGGCCCAGATGTTTATAGTTCCTAAACCTCCTCCAATGCTATCTGTCTACAAGAATGTACTTGAGGCCTCATGAAGTGGGCCCTATATTAGAATGACTAAACTAAAAAAGAATAGTAAAATTTGTTTTATTGATGGTACTGCATCCTGTGCAAACACTACCCAGGAAAGAGCAGTTCCTGAAGGATAATCCTTTTCTAGAATGACCTTGATGAACAGAAATAGACATCTTTACTATGTGTACAAGTTTGTGGAGAGCACATTGTCCTACAATTTTCTTTAAGGATTATATTTATTGTGCAGTTATGTACTAATTCACCAATGATTTGTATAAATGACCATAGTCTTATAAGGATAATGATTGGAAAATTGATTAGAAAGACACTGGGAAAGGTTAGTTTATAGATGTCTGAAAATGTGAAAAAAATAATTATTTTTCATGTTAATAGTCACAAAAAAGTGACCTCAGTTAAGGATTTCATAATCAAGATAAAAGAATGGCTCTCTTATTCTACTCATTCTTTGCCAGACATGCCTGTCATTGACAACTGGGACCGTGAACAAAGTGGAAGTTATACATAGTTCAACAACATAGACTTTCACTCACCAATATGGACCTGACTCTTGCTGCTGCTAAGTTCCAAATCGGTCTGCAGTACAAACCAACACTAGTCCCTGATATGAAAACCATTCTCTAGGGAGATAGTCAATGATCTAGTGACAAATTGGCCATATTAGACCACTTCTATTGTGGAAAGAGTGATGTGTCATCTCTACTAGGATAAATACTTATTCTGGGTTTTGAGTTTACTTTTCCTGCATGTAGAATTTCTGCCAAACTACCACTAGTGGATTTACAGAATGCCTTATTAGTAATATGGATCCCAAAAATGATTTCTTCTGACCAAGGAAATCCTCAGAAAGCCAAAGGCATGTGGCAGTGGGCTCGTGCTCATGAGACTCACTTGTCTTACCATGTTCCTCACAATCTAGAAGCATCCTGATTTAAATTCACAATTACAGAGCCAAGTGGGTGGCAATGGCCTGAAATGCTTGGAAAGAATTTTCCAGGAAGCACTATTTATTCTGTATCAGCATTTAATTGCAATATTCAGACTCACAGGTCTAAGAATTAAGGAATAGAAAACTTAGTGGCACTACCCTCCCTAGTAACCCACTAGCACAATATTTGCTTCCTATTACAGTACATTTATGCTCTGGTTTTGCTCTTTAGGTAGTCTTGGCTCTAGCCTGGGAGAATGTTCTTGCCACAATGCACAGAAAACCTTCCATTAAGCTATCACCTAAGGTTCTTTTTGGCTACACTGGGCTCCTAATGTCCTTAAATCACCCAGCTTTTTTAAAAGAGAGAGAGAGAGGAGAGAGAGAGAGAGAGAGAGAGAGAGAGAGAGAGAGAGAGAGAGCTGCAATGTGCAATGTTACTACGAGTTCGTGATCATGATTTCCATGAAAACTGGAGTAATGCTTCCAGAGATGTAAAAAGAGGGTGTCTGGAATAAGAAAATCCTTTATATTACCTTGGAATTAGTGTATCCTGTGACTAAGGTCAGTGGAAAACTACAGCCTAATTCAGGAATAATGATACATGTCCCAGACATTTCAGAACTGAAAGCATGACTCACCCAGATCTGCCTCACTAGTTATTGAAGACAAGGTAAAGATAGAACTACCTTCTTCAACTACATATACCGAATGGGTAGTATAAGAAGGTAGCTATAAATACTAGCAATAGCCATGTGATCATTCATTTACAGAAATGAAGATTTTATTAACATAAATATTTCTTCTCTGTTTTGTTAAGAATGTGTTTGTGTATATATTAAGCAAATATTTATGTTTTCCTTCCTCTTCCATTCTTACCATGCAGTGTAACAATAGGACTATCCTTCAGACCCAAGCACACAGTATTAAGAAATATCAAAAAATGCTTGAGTGTGAGGACAAGTCCTGACATTGGCTTGCCTGGGGGCTATATAGCTGTTCCAAGACTGTATTTCACCTGAAGGCATCACCGCTCTCCATTCAAGACTCCTTCTGAAAAGCTATAATTGGTTCAGGCTGGGATCAAGTTTGTAAAATGTGGCAGACATCTACAAATTATAAAACCCCTTACAGATGGGAAATAATAGGGACAGTTTTATCCACCTCTGACTTAAAATGTCTTATATACACAATAGATCTTGTGCTCATTTCCTCTCTGTTACTGTGATAAAACTCTGACCAAAAGTAAATTGATGGGGGAGGCATTTATTCCAGCTTACAGGCTACAATCTATCATCAAGGGAAATCCAAGCAGGAAGTCAAGCAGGAGTTAGAGGCAGAAACCATGGAAGAACGCTGTTTACTGTCTAGCTTTCTTTTGGGGGTGGTGGTGTCAAGACAAGGTTTCTCTGTGTAGCCCTGGCTATCCTGACATTGGCTCATGTTGTAGACCAGGCTGGCCTCGAACTCAGAAATCTGCCTGCCTCTGCCTCCTGAGTGCTGGGATTAAAGGCGTGAGCCACCACCGCCCGGCTCTGGCTAGCTTTCTTATATGAACGAGTGTGCCACTCCTTATATGAACAGTGGCATCATTAAACTGGATCCTCCTATATAAATAAAACCATGACAACCCCTCACAGATATGCCCGAAGGCCAATCTGATCTGGGTGCCCTTCTCAGGTGACCCAAGGTTGTGCTGACAATTAAAAGTAAGTAGGACAGATCTATATGCTTCCAAAGAATATAAAACACATTCTAATGGAGTAGAAAATAGTATAAATCAGAAGGGAGAAATGAGAAAGATATTTATTTATGACAATTCAAAAGTATTAAAATATAGTACAGTTATCACCATAGGAAAATACCCATCTTTCTTTCTGATACTAATTTAATAATTTAGCATTTTTTCAATTTTTAAGGATGCTATTTTAATTTTTCAATATTTTGGGCTTCTTATGAATTGAGAAAGCCTTGATATCCAGTAGATAATTCACTTTAATATTTTTGTGTAGGGTTCTCCACTGGTTCAAAAAGAGCCTCAGAAGTTAGTTTTAAACATCTAAGATGTCAGTAAGGAAGGAAAGTTGATTATTTATTGCCTCAAAATCCTAGGTGAGGTCAAGGCCAATGTCAGTTCTGTTACTCAACACTGGACATGCTGAGGAAGACGGGGCCCTACAGCCCCAGAGCGCTTAGCATGTGAATCGGAGACCTCCCTGCAGGAGAACTGCACAATCTGTCGGGGTTTCTCCATCCTTTTCCTCATTTGAAGACAAATCTAACAGATTTCTCCCAAGAAACTAGTCTACTGCTACTGGAGGACCTGGTAACCAGATCAAAAGTTGTTGACACTTAGTATGCAGATACAAATTGTTGAGCCGGGTGTGGTGGCACACGCCTTTAATCCCAGCATTTGGGAGGCAGAGGCAGGCGGATTTCTGAGTTTGAGGCCAGCCTGGTCTACAAAGTGAGTTCCAGGACAGTCAGGGCTATAAAGAGAAACCTTGTCTCGAAAAACCAAAAAAAAAAAAAAAAAAAAAAAAAATTGTCTCGGTTTTATAAGGAGGCAGTGGTGTGTTCCTCTAGGGCCCATGACCATGGGGAGTTAAGAGGTTGTTTGTTTGTTTTTTTTAATTTTTTTCCAATTTGTATTAGATATTTTCATCATTTACATTTCAAATGTATTCCCGAAAGTCCCCTATACCTTCCCCCATCCCCCACCCTGCTCCCCTACCCACCCACTCCCACATCTTGGCCCTGTACTGGGGCATATAAAGTTTGCATGACCAAGGGGCCTCTCTTCCCAATGATGGCCAACTAGGCCATCTCCTGCTACATATGCAGCTAGAGACACGAGCTCTGGGGGTACTAGTTAGTTCATATTGTTCTTCTACCTGTAGGGTTGGAGACCTCTTCAGTTCCTTGGGTACTTTCTCTAGCTCCTCCCTTGGGAACCCTGTGTTCCATCTAATAGGTAACTGTGAGCATCCACTTCTGTGTTTGCCAGGCACTGGCATAGCCTCACACAAGACAGCTAAATCAGGGCCCTTTCAGCAATATCTTGCTGGCATATGCAATAGCGTCTACTTTGGTGGCTGATTATGGAATGGATCCCCGGCTGTAGCAGTCACTGGATAGTCCATCCTTTTGTTTCAGCTCCACACTTGATCTCTGTAACTCCTTCAATGTGTGCTTTGTTCCTAATTCTAAGAAGGGGCGAAGTGTCCACACTTTGATATTCATTCTTCTTGAGTTTCATGTGTTTAGCCCATTGTTTCTTGGGTAATGTAGGTTTCTGGGCTAATATCCACTTACCATTGAGTTTTACTAGGTATGAAACTTTTCTTACTCAGTGCAATTAAACATTTGTTGGCTACCTCAAGTTCTGAAGACTTGTACCCTTAGGGATAGCTTGAAGGGCTGGTCATTGTGCTTCCTAGCCTTAATAGCTGGGTAGAACTATCGATTGCTTTCTCCATCCTTGACACTTTCAGATAATCATGAAAGCTAACTCCGTGGGGGGAAAAGCTTTCAGCTCAGTTCCAGCTTGATGCCTCCCAGTCCTCATCCCAAAGTGTACGATGTGTTCAGAAACAGTCCTACTTTCAAGTTATTATAGGCAAGCAAAGGTAACAGCCTACACTGTTGAGGAGTCTCCTGGAATCCCCTGACCAGAAACTTTAAGGGTTTCCATCACTGGAAGTGGAAATTTTCTAAGATAGTCTATGGCTCCTAATGGTTTAACATCATTGAAATATACACAATACATATAAGTAAATAAACAGAATATATGCTACACGACGAGTTTTTCAAACATCCTTAGAGTTACTTATCCTTTCTCTTTCCCTCTTTCTCTGTTACCCACTCCCCCTCCCCAGTTGAAATCCACCCCCCAAATTTCCCAGGTACGCGTTCATAGTGAGTGCCTGGGACTTACTTTGTTCCTTTCTACAGCTTCTTCTCCCTGTCTTTACCCACACACCCTTTCTACCTTTCTGGGTTTCTCAGGTATTTCATGGTATATACTCTCATTTAACACTTAAGATTTATTCCTAGAATTTTTTTTTTTTTTTTGCTATTGTGAATGGGAGTGTTCCCACGAACTCTAAGCATGTATGTCATTGGTATATAGAAAGACTAATGATTTTTATAATTGATATTGTAGAGTGCCTGTTTACTAAATGTGGTAATCACTTCGAAAAGATTTCCAGTAGAATTTTGGTGGTAGCATGTCATAACATCATCTGGAAATAGGGATAATTTGACTTTTGGCTTTCCAGTTTGTATCCCTTCTATTTCCTTCTCTTGTCTCATTGCTGGTGTTTCAAGCATGATATTGAAAATGAGTGGCAAAAGTACACAGCTGCAACTGTGTATCACTTCCAATTTTAATGGCATTGTTTTGAGTGTTTCTCGGTTTAGAATAATGTTGGCTCTGGCTTTGTCATGTATTGCCTTTATTTTGTTGAGGTCTGTTCTCTCTACATCTACTCTCTTTTGGACTTCTGTAATAAAAGCATATTGGGCTTTGTAAAAGTCCATTTGTGTATCTATTGAGATAACTGTATGATATTTGTCTTTAAGTCAATTTATTTGATTTATTACATATATCTGCTGACTTATATGTACTGAACCATTCCTCTATAACCTGGATAAATATTTATATTTACATCCTCAGATAAATGTATCTCTCAAACTCATCATAAAGATTATTTTACAGCAGAAAGAGAACATTATAGAAGTTCAAAACCAGTCAAAATGCAGGGAACAACTGACTGTTGGGTACAACCCTAACTGATACAGCCACAATTTAATCCCTACAACCAAGGCTCAAGGAACTCACAGAATGGAGACCGAAAGATTGTAAGGACCAGAGAACACAGATATCTGCTACATGACAGTGTGTTGTATATATGATAGAGAAGCTACATCAATAAAATCCCCAAAATATGGCCACCTAAATGAGACCAGAATAATGACAATACTAACTGACATGACATGACATGATATGATATGAATGGGAAAATCTTTCAAGGTTCCATTCCTACATGAAGCGCTATAGGCAATTAATAGAGACAGGGAACATCAGGTTTATCCAGGGACAAGACCTCTCATAGCTTATCCTATGCCAAGTAAGCAGCCCTAAGCACATGCACATACAAAAACCACAAAATGGACTTGGAATAGTGTGTGTGTGTGTGTGTGTGTGTGTGTGTGTGTGTGTGTGTGTGACAATAATGAAGAAGAAGAGGTCATAAGTTTAAGAGGGAGTGAGGAAGCCAAGGGAAAGGTTGAGGGGAGAGGGAAAGGCATAGAATTTAGGTAAATATAATATTCATGTGTGAGTTCTCGGAGAATTAAAATATAAAATTAATGAAGAACAATCCTAATCTATAAACTGAGTATTCAATTGTTGATCAATAAGCAATGAAGCTAAGTTACAGACCACATAGTCAATTTTCCATTAATAAATTAAAACGTAATCTTTGTTTTCAGTGTACTCTCATGGGTCTTATATATTAAGCAATGTATAGAATAAATATCTGCTGACTAATAAATCAACATCAGCATGCTAAAAAAAAATTAGAAGTTGCTAAAACCTGAAGAAAGGTGTTAAAGAGGAAAACTTACTTCTAGCTCCCAATTGAAGGCATAAAACCAAAGTACAAACACCTTGACAATGACCTTGACGATGAGTGTTTCATGACTCATTTCTCATGGGCTGGTTAAAAACACATCTCCTACACATCAAGAGCTTGGTACCATATGTAATGGAAGCCTCACGATAGTCTTGTGGCGTTGGTATTATTATTGTTCTCACTTTTAAAATGATAGAATTGACAATAATAGTAGTTAAACAATATGCTAAAATGTGAAACTGGAAAGAAACATCAGGATTTGACGCTGGGGCTTTTACATCCCAGTTCAAATTCTTAGCTACAATTCTCTATGTTTCCCCTCATAAGGATGACTCACAGAATTGTATCTATATGACCCTCACTACTGTGCTGAGCCTAGGGGATGAAACCAGCTTGAGAAATGATGCCATTTCTTGGGTCAGATGGACCCTTCCTTAACTGACTGGGGAGAAAACAAGTGAGGAGTAGGAGAGCAGAAGGACATTGGTGATGTTCTGAATGGCTGTGGAGGTGAGCACATGTAGTATGGCCTAGTTCGGTTTGCCTTCTTCATAGCTAGAGCTAGGATGATAAGCAAACAACGTCTATAGGACCCCCCAGTTCACAACTCAGCCTCTCTCTCTCTCACTCTGGAATTTTGATGAGTTCTGGGGACCCTAGAATATCTGAAGAGGCATGAGAAGCCTTTAGTAAATGAGGCAGTTGAGGGAATCGTGGCCAAAAAGTCACATAGAAAATGTCAAACATCACACAGAGAATCACCACCAAGATTAAAAGGGAGGAAAGATGCTGAAGACTGCCCAAATCTGCCACAGGCATTTCACCCAGCTCAGTCTGTAAGGACTTGTACCCAAATAACGGATCATGAGCAGGTATGAAGTGGAATATCTTTACCTATTCTCTCTTACAGAGTCAGGGTTATATCACTGAGGGATGAGTGTAACAGACAAGGACATGAAGTTGAAATAAATGGAAATATCCTATCTCAGAAGACATCAGCAAAACTAGCATCGAGACCAAGGTGGCACCAGCTATGGCTGACAGACTAGACATGCTCGTAGTGATATAAGAGAATGGTATGTGGCTATCATGACAGATGCCAAGAGCATCGTCACAACAGGAAGCAGAGCAGTAACCTGAAAAGGGGTTTTAGTATCAGTCAACGGTTCCCAACCTTCCTAATGATGCGGACCCATTAATACAGTTCATTATGTTGCAGTGACCCACAGCCATAAATTCTTCTGTTGCTACTTCATTGCTACATCCACTCCAGTAGCAACCCACGTGACAGGCTGAAAAGTCTAGGCGTGTGGTCCCAGGGCAAAAAGCTCATGGAAACTTAGTCTCCTGGAATTGTGGCATCCTGTTTAAAGAATCCTCCAACGTCCTTGCTTTAGTTGGTAAACAGATCTGTGTGCTTTCCCCTAATATTGCTTCATTATAAGTGTTCCTAAAGATTCATATTTTAACATAGCCAAGTTAGATTCTAGGCAGTCCTTGATCCAACTTTGAGCATGTATAGCTAAGTCACTGCCCTACAAAGGAATTCAGCACTATCTAGGAATAAGGAAGTTTGCAGTTTGAGGAGGAACCAGACTAGATACTTAGAACTATAGCTAACTGGGTTACACCCAGATACAAGTTTTACAATTGTTTAAAGGGAATGTGGACTATAAAATAGTCTACAATAGGAACTATGGCTTCTAAGATTAAGTGGACCTTAGGTGGAGCTGGTTTTGATCCCAGTTGTTTAACATTGAATTTTATCCCAGTTGGTTCCTGCCGGTCCTTTCTGTGTCTACATTCCTTTGTTTTAATCTAGTAACCTCTAGTAACCTCATTGTATCCTGCCAGTGTGTCACCTAACTTTCCTATGTATAAAAGTCTGATGCTCAATTTGACACATTACATTCAGATCCACACTCCCTTGTGTCGGTGTCTGTTTGTCACTCGCCGAAACTTTGCCCACTTCCTCAAGAGAACTCAACCCACGCAGATAAGGGATCCAGAGGGTCTGCGGCACTTCATAAATGTAAATTTCTACTGGTATTAATTGTAATATGCAGGATATGTGACACCAGGGGTCTCCACTCACAGATTAGGAACTAAATGATAATCTTAGTAAGGCTTTCTAAGGAAGTGGCTGGGAACACAAGCTGCAGTGACACAGATGATTCCCAGGACAACAGGCACTTTTAGCAGCCCACACAGAGACACTTTGCTCTGAATACCTGAAGAAACCCCTAGAGAATATTGTGGGCTAACCACACAAGATTTTACTATGTTGTTGAATTTCTGGTAAAAGAAAAGGGCAGATTTAATTTTCATTAAATTAATTTATTTTCATTAAAATCTGTTTCCTTCACGATAAGAACATACAGGAGAAGACAAAATTTATAAAATTAATATATTTGTTCTATAGTTTTCCCTTTAGGTTAAGTGTTGTGTCTATGCTTTAGTAATATCTACTTTTTAAAGTGTTTAAAATCCATTAATTTTCTGATATGCATTAATCTTTTCAGTTTTAGTACAAGCCACTAATGACATGGGGCTCTGCCAGGTATAGAAATACACATAGGACTAAGCAAAATACTTGCCTCTAAATACATTGCTCTCACTTAAGAATCAGGGAAGAATCCAGGCCCGCAAGCACAGAGAGCTAGCTGTGGTTTTGCTGCGCACTGTGGTTCTCTGAATATTTCCATAGGGCAATCCCTCCCTGTCTGAATGCAAATGCTCGGATTCTCTTAGATTATACCACACATGGTCCTGGGCAAGTGCCTCTGAAAACAGATCTAAAGAAGTGATTTGCTAACTTCCAGCGGAGCTCACCAGCTTGCCTTCTCTCAGGAGTGCACAAGCAGACTCATTCCTCTGCCCCTCTGCCAATATGGCACCATCTGACTTTCTGATCTTTACTAATATTGTAGGTGTAAATTGAGTCTCATTTAGTTTTAAACTGTATCTACCTAATTATTTCTCTGTTGAGGATCTTTCCATGAGTATCTAAAACTTGAGGTTCCACTTCTTTGAACTTCTTTATTTTTTAAATATTACTGGGTCACTTATATAACAGTGGCATCTGAACATGGAATTATTATTATTATTATTTTCTTTAATTAATTTATTTTTTACACTCCATCTTCCATTCCCCACCCCACCCCCATCCACCATCTGAGTGCTCCACTTCTCACACCTCCTCCCTATCCCCCTGTCTCCACATGGATACCCCCACCCTGTACCCCACCTAACTTCTAAACTCCCTGGGGCCTCCAGTCTCTTGAGAGTTAGTTGCATCATCTCTGAATGAACACAGACCCGAAAGTCCTCTACTGTATGAGTGTTGGGGGCCTCATTTCAGCTAGTATATGCTTTCTGTTTGGTAGTCCAGTGCTTGAGAGAACTTGGGGGTCCATATTTATTGAGACTACTGGTCCTCCTACAGGATCACCCTTCTCCTCACTTTCTTTCAGCCTTCACTAACTCAACAACAGAGATCAGCTGCTTCTGTCCATTGGTTGAGTACAATTATCTGCATGTGACTCTTTTAGCTGCTTGTTGGGTCTTTTCAGAGAGCACTCGTAATAGATCCCTTTTTGTGAGCATTCCATAGCCTCAGTAATAGTGTTAGGCCTTGGGACCTCCCCTTGAGCTGGATCCCACTTTGGGCCTGTCGCTGGATCTTCTTTTCTTCAGGCTCCTCTCCATTTCCATCCCTGTAATCCTTTCAGACAAGAACAATTATGGGTCAGAGATGTGACTATGGAATGGCAACCCTATCTTTCAATTGATGCCCTGTCTTCTTTGAACTTCTCATTCATAATCTTTGCCAGGTTTGTAATCTCCTTGTTGATTTGCACATTGATTTATTTAGAGCTGAATATAGTCACTGGTTCTCATCATTCTAACCAGTTAAGAATATCACCATTAACTACCACCATCAGAGGATTATCTCTGACTAAGGCTGATATTAGTACTATTCTATGGGTTAAAAATAAATAGAGAACAGGAAGCATTCCATTTAGCATAATATCAGTAGTAGACTTACCCAGGCATATGTTTCTGACCAATTTGGTGTAACAAGTGTATATTCTGCTCTATAGAGAAGGTTTTAAACCCAATCAGGAAGTGGTTGGTTATTTCCCAGTCATACCACTATCACATACTAGTAGGCATACCATTCCAGGCAGGTGAGTATTGTACCATGCTAGGTCAACAGCTGGGTAAGAATAACAATAATGCTATCTCTACCACATCTACTGCTTAGAGATGGCAGAAAAATTATAGGCGCTGGAGGATGGAAGCAGAAATATGAAACGAAGTCTTTTTGATACAATCTGGACATTGCAATTCTGAACTAGGAGTAACAGTGGCCACCTACCCAAGAATTGAAAACACACACACATACAAACACACACACACACACACACACACACACACACACACACATGCGTAGAAAAGGGACTTGTTGGGAAGGTCATCATACCTGGAGTGGGTTGGAGAATTATATGTGTAATGGGAGGTGACTATCACAAAAATTTACACTGTATAAATATATGCAATTATAAAGAAAAAAGAGAAATTACACTCATTTTATATGACATAGCATAGAAGATTGCATTCATTTCCATTAATGATTATATCATTTCACTTTTCCCTTCCAATATTAATACCACATTGTGTTTCTTAATTATAGCAATTATGCTTTCTATTAGGTTTTAATTAGTAGTAGTGATACAAGGCTTCTTGTCTTATATGAGATATACTTACATTTCTTCTTTTAAAACAATGCTTGGAAGTGTTTTACACATATATTTTAGTTAATGAGATTCTCTCCTAAGTCTGGTTGTGTGAATACTTGCATAAATGTAACAATATTTTATCCAACAACTTCCTGCCTCTATTAATTTAAACACAGGATTTATTTCCTTGGTGAACTAACACGGTTAAATTACATTGTCTGATAGGCAAACCTTCTGTATAACAGGAAGAACTAACTCATACATGATTATAGTTTTCTGACACTGACTTCCTTAAGATTTTCATAAGTACGTTGGTATATAATATAGTCCTGTCATTTTTTTCTTCAGGGAGACTATTTTGTATAGTTAAAAAAAATCAATGTGATAAAATGTTTAGATATGTTGACTTTTCAATTTTCCACTGCCTTGGACAATGTGTATAAAGAAAGGATCACTGAGGTGAATATGACTGAAACACATTATATGTGTGCATGACACTGTCAACATGTATTCCACTTTAATCTTTTTCTGTAATCTGTCAAATAAGAATTTCTTATGAATATTGATATATTCCATCTAGTTGTATTGGCTTACAAATGCTATTAATAGCATGTACCATCCTGTATATCACCTATAATTGCTACCTATTGATACGCCTTCTCATTGCTTTTGTTTTCCCTAAACAGTCTGAAATAGTGCTGTACTGTTGATGTGCTATAAATTCTTCCACTGGAAGATCCTTTACTTTTATTCTTGAAGATTCATTTAAAGCCCCAAACACCCTTCTAAATACTTTCATTCAAACCTTTAATGTTTTTGCACTTTTGTATCTATTTGAACCAATAGTTTTCAAGACTCCTTGATTTTAATTATTGACTTAATTTTATCATTGGTGGTGGCTGTGTCATATATTTTAAACATATACTGATATGTTTTGAAAAATATTTGTGATTGTCCGACAGAGTTGATAAGTTGTTTACACATGTTTTTAAAGAAAGGAAATAAAAAATAGCATTGATCTTTGTTCCTAATGACGATGATTTATAGTCTCGTCAACTTTGAGTGTCTGATTACTTCAGTCTCTGCTTTATTGCTATTTGCTTTATTTGTGTTTACAGTAATGACTAGGTTGCTAGAACTTCTTTACTGTGGTGTCTGGATGGAATCCAGGGCATGACACACACCAGCCAGTGACTCTACTACTAAGCTATTCCCTAGGTCTCGTTAGAACTTGTTTCTACCAACATATTTTGTGTTTCCTGTTCATAAGACTTCTGCTGCTTTTTTTTAAATCCTCATACAGCTTTCATTTGAAAACAAAAACTAAATATTGTCTAGCTACTTGGAAATCATTCATTCTGTCATTAATATTCTATGGTGATTCTAACATTATTAATATTTGTATCTATATTTAAATCACTGAAAATTTAAAAGTAAATAAATGTCCCAACCTTTTGTCAACCAGACACTTGTCATTGTGTGATTTTTATCATCCCTTGCATCTCCCAGGCCTTGGCATTATCAGCATTCTATAGCATAAGGCATAAATGCTATGCCTTTAGTTTCCAATAACATGAGTAAGAAGTTGTTAAGTTACTTGCTTATCTGTCTCCAGGATTGTCTCTCAGTCCTTCATTGAGCAACAGAGCTCCTGGCTTTTAGTTTGACAGAATGCCACCCAAAAGTGAGATTTCCCAGCCTTCCCAGTGGCATGACCATGTGAAAAAGATTCTGGTCAGTGTGTGTGTGTGTGTGTGTGTGTGTGTGTGTGTGTGTGTGTGTGTGTGTGTAGTGATGTGTGCAATCTTTGGAATATTTCTTAAAGAGATAAAACTTTTCTTTAGGTCTTCTTTCATCCATCTGGTAGAAACATGTGTGCTTGTGAGACATTATGGACCACAGATGAAAGCTACACCTTTTCAGGGGAAGTCTGCCAAATACAAACAGTCGGGATTCTTGGCACCTAGGGAAGCAAGCCCTCTCACCAAACAAGGACCACCTACAATTCCATTCACATGTAAAAGAGAAACGCACAGGTTTCATGCATATTTGATCTCCATGTTTCTGTAACAGCTCAATATGAGCAGCCTAAGCCAAGCTAAATTAATTTCACACTGTTTGAGAGGAGTCTTAAATTCAAGGTGGTAAGTAAAATTTCATTTGTTCTCAGTCTTCCTCTTTTTATTGAATAAAAAAAAAAAAAAAAGGTCACCTTCAACCTTCTTAGCATAAGGTCCACCTCTATTCAGCATCAGGAATCCATTTTGGACTCTAATTGCTCTCTCTGTCCTAAAGACCCTTGTGACTACATTATGCCCATTGTCCAGGGCAAATTTCCTATCTTAATATTTTTTAACATTTTTATGAAATAATATGCTTTTAATTTTTAATTTATTATGATTTTTTACTTATTCTCTTTACATCCTACTCACCACCCTCCTCCTCTTCGTTTCCTCCCATCATCCTACCCGTTCCCCTCCCCCACTCATCTGATCTCATGGAGGCCCTCTTGGGTATCACCTCCATCCCAGCACTTCAGGCCTCTCAGAGGCCTGGTGCTTTCTCTCCCACTGAGGCCAGACAAGGCAGGCCAGCTAGTAGAACATGCTCCATGTACAGGAAACAGCTTTTAGGGTAGCCCCGATTCCAGTTGTTCAGGACCCACATGAATGCTAAGTTGCACATCTGCTACATATGAG
Source organism: Mus minutoides (assembly GCA_902729485.2). Lineage (NCBI taxonomy): Eukaryota > Metazoa > Chordata > Mammalia > Rodentia > Muridae > Mus > Mus minutoides. Next base: position 23,054 of record CACVCL010021922.1, on the reverse strand, counting down.
CAGAAAGGCCTATGTCCAGCTTGTGTATATTCTTTGGTTGGTGGTTCAGACTCTGAGCACCCCTAAGAGTCCATGTCAGTTGACACTGTTGGTCTTCCTGTGAAGTTCCTATCCCTGTCCGGGTCAGCAATCCTTCTTCCTGTTCTTCCATAAGAGTCCTCAAACTCCATCCACTTTTTGGCTGTGGGTGTCTGTATCTGTCTGAGTCAGATGCTGGGTGTAGCATTTCAGAAGACAATTTGCTCCTGTCTTCAAGCTTAACAGAGTATTATTAATAGTGTCAGTGACTGGTGCTTTTCCATGGTATGGGTCTCAAGTTGGGCCAGTTATTGGTTAGCCATTCCCTCAGTCCCTGCTCCATCCCCTGTGCCTGCCTTTCTTGTATACATAAAATTTAATCACATCAGCAAATTTCCTCTTGCCACGTAAAGTCACATATTTCTAAGCTCCAGAGTTTAGGACGTGCATGTGTCTGAGAAGTGGCTTTATTCTACTTACTACACCTTGCTTTAGTAATGTTGACCTCACTATTCCTTTCAGTAAGTCTTATTAGTAGCTATTCCTAACAACAATATTCCCCTGTTTCCCATAGGCCACTATTTTCTTTTTATTGCTCATTTTATTATTGTTATTTCTGCTGTTCTCATAAATACAGTTTTTTGAAGAGTGTTTTCAAAGAACGTCTTTGCTTGAAAAACATTTTAACATGCTGTATATATTCTCTGCCTTCTTGGTTTGCAAATAAGGATTATGTTGGATTCCTTTTCTTGTTTTTGCAGACTCTTCCACATACACTCAGCACAGTGCCTGGAACACAGTAGTCATTCATTCAGAAGCTGGCCCAATGAAGCCCTTCATTGGCATTTGTGTGATTCCTACAATAAAAATAGTTCGGCCAACCAGAGAAGGGTATGGAGAAAAAGAGAACTAAACAAAATGTTCAACCTACAACAAAGTATTGCACATCTTGCCTCCAGAGATGTCCACATCTTTTTAACTTTATCCTAAATCTGTAACATTTATAAACAAATATATAGAACATGTGTCATACATATATCATGTGTCGAGATGGTATATATTCTGCAAGGTACATAGAAATAATTGTGTCCAGTTTTCAACTTTACAATTTTGATAGTTCCTTTTAAATTTTTATTGGATATTTCTTCCAGGCATTGCTGAGAGAGCTTGACACTGGGGCCAAACCCTTTCATACTATGGCATAGCATAAACACTGCAGCTGAGCAGTTGGTCTTTTGGTGCTGTCTTTGCTCTTTATATGGCTACATGATCTTACACAAATTATTAAATAGGTCTATGCCTTTATTTCCTCATCTGTAAAATACTATGATGATTATTATACAGGCTGTTCAGAAGCTTTGATAAGTAGAAGAAATGATTTATTAAGAATAAAATATGTAAATAATGTCCAGTAATTGCCAAACTATAAATGTGCTACCTATTATGTAAAACAAACTTAATTTCTAAAGCCTAGCAACTAATATTAAATAATGAATTAAACATTATTTTTCCTTTATAAAGAGGGTCACCAATGATGGAGGCCTGACATTGCTTTTAGCTGAGGACCATCAATGATGAGAGACCTGGCATTGCCCCACCAAAAGATGACTAATGGTGACCTGATACTGATTCTTTCTTGGTTCTGAGAAGGGATGTCTTCTCTCTCCTTGAGAGAATAGATAGCTATAGAGTAAAATTTTCCATGGCTTATTTTGTCTTTGAGTTGATTACCTACAACATTGCTTATAGTCAACTCCATTGGAAGTAATGCTAGGAAGAATGGGAAAATTAATTTGGCTTTACCTGAAAGCAAATTATTACCTGATCTCAATTAACTAGGCTGGAAAGTTTAATATCCTGATTTTTGATTCCAGATACTCCTTAGAACTTCTGAGATTGGTGTTTGCATAAAACCTCAAAAATATTACCAGAAAAAACACAGGGTTCCCAGTCATCTTAATTTCTTCTTTCTGTGATACAATACACTGTCAAAAGAAAATTAGAGGGAAGCCAGGGTTTATTTCCTCTCAGAGTTCCAGGTTACAGTCTATCATAGCATGGATAGACCAATAGCAGAATCTTGAGAGATATGGTCACATAACATCCATAATCAGGCACAGAGAACAATGAATGTATTTGTGCTTATGGTCTGTTTGTCTTCTCTATACCTATACAGTTCATACTTTCCTCAGTATAGAATGGTATCACCTATAGTGGGCAAGACTTTCCATGTCAATTAGTTTAATCAAGATGATCCTTGTGGTGGTTTTGAGGGACCCTAAGGGCTTTTCCAGTCCCACACCCTCCTTAAAATTTCCCTCTCCTGTCTGAGGTCTAGGCTAGGCCAAGTTCCATTCTTCACCCACAGGAACATTGAGTAAAAGATTCTCAGAATGTATTGACTGGTAGTTACCTGACCCTCTGGAAAGTCCTAGGTAGAGTTCAGATGCATGGCATGCTTACTAGCCAATAGATTTAAATGTCAATATGCTTAGCCAATAAGTTTGAACTGTAACCTTGATGTTCTAACCTGTGTCCCTAAAAAGTATAAAAACTGCTTGTAATAGCCATTTAGGGTCACCTTCATTCACTTTGAGGGACTGATTGAGGGTTGACCCCAATGCACCAGAAAATACCTGGGTCAGGTATTTAAGACCCAGGTCAGGGTCTTAAAGATTGAATAGGTATGACCAGTGCTGAGTACTGAATGGCCATGTGGAAGGGAGGTTATGGCATGGTTTTCCATCTCTGACACAAAACCTACAGGGGATGGGCCTCCAGAGTACTGATGTNTTTTTATATATATATATATATATATATATATATATATATATATATATATATATATATATATATATATATATTTCATGTTCCTCCTTCAGGAAATATTCTCTCTGCCAAGGTTATCATAGAATGTTCTCCCTGCCAACATTAATGACTCCGTGATAATTAAAAACATCATGAGTCTGGGAGATCAGGGTGTGTTGTCTATGTCCTTAGTAAAAAATGATAAACAATGTGACTCTCAAGACACCCCTTAAGGCTGTAGGAAAGAACTCAGAAAACCTGAGTTCAAGAATATTTAATTTCTCAACTATTCGAAATCTAAGGATGCAATACAAATTGTATTAGGAGCTTCATGGACCTAAAAGAACAAAGGCAGCTGCACTATGAGTCAGATTGTGAAAAAGATATTAAGGAAAAAAGATAAAGAGATTTCAGGGAATGATGATCAAGGGCGAGATCCCACCCAGATAAATTTATTGTTTGTGAATACAAAAGCAGGCAGATTCCTGAGTTCAAGGTCAGCCTGGGACAGAACTAGTTTGGGCCCAGGCATGGTGAGAATGGTAAACTCAGGACAGAATCACACCCAGCTATCATATTGTCTGTGCTTATAAGGCAGGCAGACCTCTAAATTCATTTGCGATGTTTAAAAAAAAAAAGTGCTTGCATTCTCTTACTAAGAATCAAGGGGCTGCGGTAATGGAATACTTATTGTGGGTTAATCAAAGGAGAACCTAGATTAAACAACTAAATTGATATATAAATAAAAGGCTTGGCTTTTTGTTTACAAGCTATGAGCTATTCAGAGAGTTTTTAAAGTTGTTTTTCTATCAAGAGAGAGCTGTTTCACACAGGGGGCTGTCTAGAAAACTGTCTCAGGCAGAACATAGGCCATCAGCTGGTACCCCACAATTGACTTTGAGTCACTTTTTGTTGTTGTCAAACATTCCTTCTCTCAGGAACCACTCTCCAAGCTAAGGCTGTGTTTGAAAGCTTGGCCCATAGAAAGCAGCACTATTAGGAGGTGTGACCTGTTGGAGGAAGTGTATCACTGTAAGGGTGGGCTTTGAAGTCTCGTATACTAAAGTTCTGCCTAATGTGGAAGTCTAGTCTTCTTTTGCTGCCATCAGATAAAAATATAAAACTTGCTATTCCTCCTGCAATTGGTCAGACTACATGATTCCATGCTTCCTGCCATGATGATAACGGACTAAACTTCTGAAACTATAAGCCAATCCCAATTAAATATTTGCCCTTTGTAAGATTTGCCTATGCCATGGTGTCTCTTCATAGCAATAAAAGCCTAAGACAATCTCCTATAGACATGTCCTCAAGTTACTCCAATGTACAATTCCTCACGGAGACCCCTTTGCCAGTGATTCTAGGTTGTATCAACAATGAAAGCTAAGCCAATACAAGTCTACCCCTTGTTGGCAAAACATATAAGCACATCACTTCTATACTGAAATGTTCCATCTCTTGTTCCCCAAGTCTCACATTTATCTCCTAATATATAAGATAGTATAACTTTAAAAATCACCATCATCTCTAAAAACCCAACCCTTGAGAGTTTACTATGTTTTATATGGATCTATAGTTTATAGTCCTTACCAGTCTTACAGAGAACTTGGGTTCATTTCCCAGCATCTATATGGTAGCTCAATGTAACTCTAGTTCAAAGGTGTCCAATGCCTTCTTCTTGCCTCCATAGACTCCTTGAAGCATGTATTGCATATACTGACAATCAGAAACACACACATACAAGTAATGCTTGCTTTTTTAATTCCAATACTTGAAAAGTTCAAAATCTTTTACTTGTGAGATCCTATAAAATGTAAAATAAGTTGCATACTTCCAACATACAACAACGCACCAGATATTCTTATTTCAAAAGAGAAGAATGGGAGACCAAAAAAAAAAAAAAAAATCACACTAATGCAAATTCAAAACCCAGCAGTGGAAACCCTAAATGCTGTAGCTCCAGGTCCAGCACACGGGGCTCTTAATTAAAGAGGCTGTGCTCCAAAGGGCTTGAAAAGCTTCACCTCTCTAGTTCTACCATGAGCAGCACACACAGCTTTTCTCTTTGGTTTGGCCAGCTCTCCTCCACTTCTAAAGCTCTCCTTGAAAGATGACTCATGGTCCTAACATCTTTAGTACCCTGGAACCTCCACTGCAACTAAAGCTTCATCTTTGTAGCCTAATGCAATGACCGCTCAGAGTCATCAGAGACTCAGAGCCTTCTGCACAGTACTTGGCCTCAGCTACTTTCCTTGACCCCCCACAATCTTGCTTCTTCATTTTCAAAATCAGTGTCATGTAGATGAAGTTTTCGAGACTGTCAAGTTATGCTACCAATTCTAAAACATTTCCAAAAATAGGGGAGGAAACATGATGAGGTTTATGACAGTAATGGCTCTACTTCTTGGTACCAACTTCTACCTTAGTTCTATTTCTTGTTGTTATGATAAAACACCTTAAGCAGATTAGGGGATAAACTGGTATTTTAGCTTGCAATTATTTCAATGGCAGAGAAGTCAAAATAGCAAAAGATTCAATGAATTGTTACATCACATCCATAATCAGAAAGAGAGCAATAAATTATTGCATGTATGCTTATGTTCAAATGTCTCCATTTTGAAGTCAAAGATCCTCCAGCTGTGGAATAGTGCCTCTTTGGCAGTTGTAATCAACCTAAGTCTCCACAAACTTGGCCTCAGACCAATCTGATCTGGAAAATTGCCCAACCGTTAAGACTTTGTGACTAAGTGATTCTAAATGTGGGCCATTGCACCAGTTGAATTTAAATGTATATTTAACGGTGTGTTTTCAATGTAGTTATGTTTAGGCTTTAGTTGTCTTTTGCTAAATTTGGAAGAGCCTCAATAATTCTCTCACCAAATTCTCACTCAATGATGGGAAACTGAAATTAATGATGACATATAGGCCCCTTCATTTAGAAAACAAAATGCAGGATTTTTTTTTTGAGTAAAGCACAGAATACATCAGAAACCTCAGATAAAGTAAAATAAATAAATAAATAAACAAATAAATAAATAACAAGAATTGAAATTCCTCTGGTTTCTTCTCCTATACCTAGTGCAAAAGCAAACAAACAAACAAAACTTCCCGAAATTTAGATTTCAGCTCCAATACATTTGTACACTCTTCATTACCTTTTTCTCTTCTGAAAACCATTAACTCATAAATTAACATTATATATGCATGTCAGGAAAAGCTATAGAATTGCTTTTGTCTGTTCTACAATAAACACTATCAGAGAGACAGGTTGACATTAATTATGCTGAGGCCTTGTTGGTCTCTGTTGATGTCAGTTCATACTGGCTGCTTTCTAATATCAACATCCTATACTATTTATTCCCTGTTCTGTTCATCAGAAGCAACAGCAGCATGAATTACCGCATCTCAGACTGTATAGGTGCCTGTGTTTGTTGTAACATCTTGACTGTTGACATGATTTTTAAAAATTGGATAGTTTTATTTACTTACATTTCAAATGTTATCCCCTTTCTCAGTTTCCCCTCTGAAAATCCCCTATCTCATCCTCCCTCTCCCTGCTTCTATGAGAGTACTCCCCACCCAGCCACTCACTTCTGCCTCCCTGCCCTGGCCTTCCTCTACAATGAGGCATCAATCCTTACCAGGACCAAAGGCCTTTCCTCCCATTGATGTCCAACAAGGCTATCCTCTTCTACATATGTGACTGGAGCAATGGGTGACTCCATATGTACTCTTCAGTTGGTGGTTTAGTCCCTGGGAGCTCTGGGAGATCTGGTTGGTTGATATTTTTGTTCTTCCTACAGGATTGAAAATCCTTCAGTTCCTTCAGTGCTTTCTCTAACTCCTCTATTGGGGTGCCCATGCTCAGTCCAATGGTTGGCTGTGAGCATCCTTCTCTGTATTTGTCAGGATCTGGCAGAGTCTCTATGGAGACAGCTATATCAGGCTCCTGTAACAAGCACTTCTTACCATCCACAATAGTGTCTGGGTTTGGTGTATGTATATGGGATGTATTTCCAGGTGGAGCAGTCTCTGGATGGCTTTTCCTTCAATCTCTGCTCTACATTTTGTTTCTGTATTTACTCCAGTGAGTATTTTATTCCCCTTTCTGAGAAGGACTGAAGCATTGACACTTTGGTTTTCCTTCTTCTTGAGCTTCAAGTGGTCTAAGAATTGTATCTTGGGTATTCTGAGATTTTTGTGCTAATATCCACTTATCACTGAGTGCATACCATGTGTGTTCTTTTGTGTTTGGGTTACCTCACTAAGAATGATATTTTCTAATTCCATTCATTTGCCTAAGAATTTCATGAATTCAATATTTTTAATAGCTGAGTAGTACTCTATTGTATAAATGCACAAGATTTGCTGTATCCATTCCTCTGTTGCAGTACACATGGGTGCTTTCCAGCTTCTGGCTGTTATAGATAAAGCTTCTAGGAACATAGTGGAGCATGTGTCAGGCTGAAATCAACCAAGTAGAAACAAAAAGAACTATATAAAGAATTAACCAAAACAGGAGCTGGTTCTTTGAGAAAATCAACAGGATAGATAAACCCTTAGCCAAACTAACTAGAAGGCACAGAAACAGTATCCCAATTAACAAAATCAGAAGTTAAAAGGGAGACATAACAACAGAAACTGAGGAAATCCAAAACAAACATCAGATCCTTCTACAAAGGCATATATTCAACAAAACTGTAAAATCAGGATGAAATGGAAAAATTTCCACACACATACCAAATACCAAAGTTAAATCATGATCAGTTAAACAATCTAAATACTTCCATAACCCCTAATGAAATAAAAGCAGTCATTGAAAGCCCCCCCCCCCCAAAAGCCCAGTACCACATGGATTTGGTGCAGAATTATATCGAGCCTTCAAAGAAGACCTAATACTAATACTCTTCCAACTATTCCACAATATAGAAGCAAAAGGAACACTACACAATTCATTCTATAAAGCCACAGTTACACTGATATCTAAACCACACAAAGACCCAACAAAGAAAGAGAACATCAGATCAATTTCCCTTATGAATATCAATGCAAAAATACTCAATAAAATTCTCACAAACTGAATCCAAGAATACATCAAAACTATCATCCATCATGATCAAGTAGGTTTCATCCCAGGGATGCAGGGATGGTTCAATATACAGATATCCATCAACTTAATCCACTACATAAACAAACTCAAAGAAAAAAAAATAAACACATGATCATTTCATGCTGAGAAATCATTTGACAAAATTTAAGACCCCTTCATGATAAAATTGTTAAGAAGATCAGGAATTAGCATACCTAAACATAGTAAAAGCAATATACAGCAAAGCAGTAGCCAACATCAAACTAAATGGAGAGAAACCTGAAGCAATCCCACTAAAATCAGGGACTAGACAAGGCTGCCCACTTTCTCCCTACCTATTCAATATAGTACTTGATGATCTTAGAAGATGGAATGATCTCCCATATTCATGGACTTTCAGGATTAATATAGTAAAAATAGCCATCTTGCTGAAAGCAATCTACAGATTCAATACAATCCCCATCAAAGGTCCAACTCAGTTCTTTACAAAGTTAGAAAAGGCAATTCTCAAATTCATTTGGAATAACAAAAACCCAGAATAGCAAAAAATATTCTCAACAATAAAAGAACTTTTCAGGGAATCACAATCTCTGACCTCAAGCCCAGAACAATAGTGATAAAAACTTCATGGTACTGGTACATAGACAGGCAGGTAGATCAATGGAACAGAAATGAGACCCAGAAATGAACCCACATACCTATGGTCACTTGATCTTTGACAAAGGAGCTAAAACCATCCAGTGGAAAAAAAGACAGCATTTTCAACAAATGGTGCTGGTTCAACTGGAGGTCAGCATGCAGAAGAACACAAATGGATCCATTCTTATCTCCCTGTACAAAACTCAAGTCCAAGTGAATCATTGACCTCCACATAAAACCAGATACACTGAAACTAATAGAAGAGAAAGTGGGGAAGAGCCTCGAGCACATGGGCACAGGGGAAATTTTTCTGAACAGAACACCAATGGCTTATGCTTTAAGATTAACAATCGACAAATAGGACCTCATAAAATTGCAAAGCTTCTGTAAGGCAAAGGACACTGTCAATAGGACAAAATGGCAACCAACAGATTGCCAACCATACTTCTGATAGAGGGCTAATATCCAATATATACAAAGAAGTCAAGAAGGTAGACTCCAGAGAACCAAATAACCCTATTTAAAAAAATGGAGAACAGAGCTAGACAAAGAGTTCTCAACTGAGGAAACTCAAAAGGCTGAAAAGCACCTAAAGAAATATTCAACATCCTTAATTGTCAGGGAAATGCAAGTCAAAACAACCCTGAGATTCTACCTCACACAAGTCAGAATGGCTAAGTTCAAAAAGTCAGGTGACAGCAGATGCTGGTGAGGACGAGGAGAAAGAGGAACACTCCTCCACTGCCTGTGGGAATGCAAACTAGTACTACCACTCTGGAAATCAGACTGGCAGTTACTCAGAAAATTGGACATAGTACTACCTGAGGATCCAGCTATACCACTCCTGGGTATATACCCAAAAGATGCTCCATCATATAACAAGGACACATTCTCCACTATGATCACCCCTTTAAATCAGTTTAAATTTCCAAAGTGGTGGCGGTAGTGGTAGGGATATTGTTTCACTATATCTCTTGTTATGGGGAGTAGAAATTATATTAACAGTTGTAGAATAAACAAAAACAAACTGTTTTCATTATGCTTATTCTCATACTTTTTACTTTGCTTATAAATCCTCTCATCCAGCTCACAAACTCCAGGGGAAAATGTTTACTCTGTTCCACCTTCAGTAAGAAGTAGACCATGACTAGAAACAGGGAGAAAGGTAAATCTCTTCCTGGCTGGCTCCTCTGATCCCAGACACTTGGTTCATTCATTTAAATGCTTAACATAATCTTCCCTGGGGTCCAGGTATTTATGCATGTCCAGCACTGCCTGCTGGTTACAGAATTCCTTGAGGGTGGGCCCAGTGTTGTACCATGGCTAATGCGGGCGTAAGTGACTACCATCCATCCTGCCTATAGATGCTATTGATCATGCTACCATTTGCTGGGCTTGTCATTCTTCAGGTAATATGCTCAGCACCATACCCCAATACACGACATCAATGATGCTGTGTAAGACATATTAGCACACCCCATTTATGGGTGAAGCACAAACACAAATGAGACTTTAAAGGGATGGTGTCAAATAGTTGGGAGTTGCTTGAGAAGGTGGAAGCTAGGTATTGCCTCCTTAGCTGTTAGTTATAATTATGAAGGTCAGCAAAACTACAGTCATAATCTTTTCTCCTGCTTAAGACACACCTCTGAGGGCTTAACTAGTGCCCTTCTGTGGTTCTTCCCATGTCTGTATGTTCCCATGTCTGTATGTTGAGAAGGGATGTTAGAGTCTGATGCTGATGCTAATGCTATGACTTCCTGACTCTGGACATGTCAAGACACGGGATTGAGTTTTATAAGCAAACCTCTCAGCTGTGGTATGTGATGCTCCTGAGATACTGTGGAATCAGCATCCATCAGGTTCTTAGTTATAAATATTTAATAAAATGATGAATAAACAAAAATTAAATGGCCCTTTCTCTAGTTCTCAGGAGCCAGAAAAAGGTAATCCTTCACTTTAAGACAGGAGAGAGGATGCAAGCTCGCTGTTCACAATGCTAGCATTTTACGCTTTCCAACTCACATCCATCTGGCCCTGATTTTCCATTTTCCCAATTTGGAACAACTCTTCCCATCCATTGGAATCACTTTTTTTTTTCATGTTTACAAAACACACAATTTGGGGATTTTACATAATTCATCTAAACACAGACTAACGCAAACTGAGTCCAAACACCCACCATCCACCAAAAGCATGGATCATTGCAGTGATTATAGAGAAATGTGAGTATGTACATTGAAAGCCTAGCAAAGAACTTCAACTTGACAATATTTTTCACTCACAATAATAATACCTCCAATGACTTATCTTGCATTCACCATGAATGTGTTTATGTTCATGCTTAGACTTTATAGTGTTTGGGTTCATTATAGTCTAGTTGTTCAAGGGAATATACAAAATGAGACTTTTGGTATAGTTTCAGCTTTCTATTTAAATACCTTATTTAGTATAAATGGAAATGTGTTGAACAGCTGCATGCCCTAGTCAAAAATATTTTCATTGATTATCTGTAGATATTTTTCAATAATGGAGTGATATTCTGGTTTCATTTGGCAGGGTCAAAAAAGTGTCATAGCAGGGCAGATTGTAGAAATCCAAGAGCTGACTGACACACCCTTCCTTGCTCTTTGGTGTAGGGTATGTGAAAGACCAAAATACAGTGGAAACCACAAGAATCATTAGTAAAAAAATATTTATTTTCAAGTTGGTCCAGACCAAAGGAGCATGCATATTTGGGACTTTTCTCTCTTGATTTTTCCACCTTCACTCTAGGAGCAAACAACCTCACTCTGCTGTGTGTCCACTGTTTTCTAAATACCTTAGGCATGTCTGCTCAGTCATCAAACTGTCACCAGCCCATATGACTCAAACAGATTCAGAAGCCCAGAGATAGTCATTCCCCTGGAGTTATTTGTGGATACAAGTGACACAAGTCGTGTTTAAACTCATACAACCTGGTCGTGAAGACAGTACATTTAGGAACCACAACCTCTGCCTCTGGAGAACACATCATTTATTACTTGGTGACCTCCTCACTGACCTCCTGTCCTCTCATCTTGACCCCCTTCCCTCCATCACATCCTTCACCGACATGACCTGTCCATAGGGCAACTTTGGTCCACATCATGCCCTAGACTATCTCTTAATTTGCTCTCAAGTCATGTGATACGGCATCATCCCACTTCTTTAGCCATCACCTGTGACTTAATTTCTCTTCTCAACTTGGCTTCCTAAATCTCTACATGAATTGCCTGCTCTGGCTGAGCTTAAACACGACTCACCCTTCCCAAAACATGGTTTTGACTTCCTTATCCCCATGGTTTTGTCCACATTGTTTGAAAACAAATTTTTTCCTGATACCAGAGCCTGCTATCAACCTTACTTGCCTCCAAGGGCAACAGTGGTCTTTTGTTAAAAATTGATCCATATGCTCCCAAAATTTGTATGTTAAAACTCAACATCAATGTTTCTATATGTGGAGTTGACCTTTTAAAAAAATTTAATGTTGAATAATGTCAGAAAGAATGTCAGTCAGTCTGATAGGACTGATATCCTTGTAAGTAGAGGAACAACCTCTTGAAGAAAGGAAAGCTGGGGAGAGCCCCACAGGGGGATAGAACGTCATAAGCCAGATGGCAGACCTCACTAGAAACCAACTTAGTCAGCGCTAAGCCTTCACTTTCATATTCCAAAGTCTGAGAAAATTAATCACAGTTGCATCAGACTTCCTATCTGGTATTTTATGAGAGCTGACTGACACACCCTTCCTTGCTCTTTGGTGTAGGGTTCCTCAGTCTTGTTTTTGATAACTATTGGGGGGGTGCGTATAGATTTTAATGAAGCACTGAACTAAAAAGCAAACAATAGTAACAAAAACTCCACTACCATTGATGAGCCTTTTTTAGGAAAAAATATTATCTATATTCAAAATCACCTAGCCATTACACTTCACTGGTTATCCAACATGCCAATATTGAGCTTAGGTATAGGCACAGAGATACAGAGGTAAACCCAATGGGGCTGTTATCAAATGAGCACATGCTTGATTGTATAATGTTTCTTCTCACAGCATCAGCGAGCTATTCTTGCTTTTCTCCCATGTTCATGAGAAGTATCAGTTAATTCAGAGAATGCACAGCCATATCACAGTCCTTCCTGATAGTCTTAAGCTTCCTCCGAAGCACAGAGAAGGAACAGTAGGTATCCATTTTGGTGTTGGCAATCCAAGAGCAACAAGATAATATTATAGGTGAATAATAGAAATAAATGCTTACTATATTCCTATGAACAAATAATCCTGGCTTTTTAAATGACATAAAAAAGTAAAAAAAAAGTATTAATATTAAGAGGAAAGATTATATTCACCATCTACTGAAGAAGCTTTGTTGATGAGAGTTGAGAGATACACTAATCTTTAGGAGGCAGTTTAATACTATGTCCAATCAACAAAACAATAGTGGTAGGTTCTCCCTTAAGACCTAGGGCCTGTCTATCCATAGATTCTTGATGCTGATAACAGTGTCAAGTATAGGTTTCATTTTTGTGGAAAAAACTTGAAAAACCCATCAGAGAATTATTGGTTATGCTGAGACGCTCAATTGCTCCAGATATGGAGTATAAGAGATTCCTGAATGCCAACCCTAAATAAGAAATCTATATTACCTCCACTGCTTCTCAAGGCTCAAAGATCACCAAGAAGGAAGCATATAAAGAAATTAAGAGCTAGGGGCAATGGGTGGCTAAAAGAAAACACTGCTTTCTGGGCATAACAGAGCAGTTACACATTATAATTCACAGCAGTTGAAAGAACATGGACAAGAGAAAGTCAAACTCAAGTCAAAATCCCAGCATCAAGACAGGAAATGGGTAAAAAGTCCCACTCCTAATTAAGGAGTTATCCATAATTGATAGATTCTGGTAGAAGGAGAGTCAGTTTTCTTTATGGGTTTGTTCTCTGGTAGGTCAACCAGGATCCTATACTCACATGTCATAGAGTATACGAGCAGCACAAACTGGACTCTGTGAATTTCAAAATAAATTGAGGAAAGTGATGGTGGACCAGAGAGAAGTTGGGACTGAATAGAATCAAAATGCATTATTAGGAATTCTCAAGGAATGAAAAGAAAAAAATTACATATGAGAAAGAGAAATATTATAGAATGATTATAGTTGAGTTGGTTTTACTAAATGCTTCCCTGGGATCATAGATTTTTCTCTGATAATCCAGTACTATGTTTGAAATTGGGGTGTAGCACAAGAAGGAAATTCTCAATGAGTGGAATCCTGCTTATGTGTCTCCCACGTTTCCCCTTAAGAGATCACAGTAGTCAATTTTATGTGCATTTCCCTGATGACTAAGGATTTTAAATATTTCTTTTAGTGCTTCTCATTCTCTGTTGAGAATTCTCTGTTTAAAACTGTATCCCATTTAAAAAAAAAACTGTATCCCATTTTTGATTGGGCTATTTTGTTTGTTGATGTTTGGTTTCTTGAGTTGTTTATATATTTTAGACATCAGCCCTCTATTAGATGTAGTGTTGTTGAAGATCTTTTCCCAAACTGAATCCTCCCACTTTGTCCTTTTGATAATATTCTTTGCCTAACAAAAGCCTTTCAGTTTATTAACTGTTGATTTTAGTGCCTGGGTGATTGTTATTCTGTTCAGGAAGTTGTCTGCTGTGCTAATGAGTTCAAGGTTATTCTACACAGTATCTATCAAATTTAGTGTATCTGGTTTTATGTTGAGGTTTTTTTTTAATTCACTTGGACTTGAGTTTTGTGCAGGGTGATAGATATGGACCTATTTTCATTCTTCCACAGGCAGACATCCCGTTAGACCAGCACCATTTGTTGAAAATACTTTCCTTATTCCGTTGTAAAGTTTTGACTTCTTTGTCAGAAATCAAGTGTCCACAGGTGTGTGGGTTTACTTCTGGGTCTTCTAGTCAAATCAATTCCACTGACATGTCTGTCTTATTGCTATTGTTCTATAGTACAGCTTTAGGTGATGATGATACATCCAGAAGATTTTTGATTGTACAGGATTGTTTTATCTATACTGAGGTGTTTGTTTGTTAGTTTGTTTGTTTGTTTGTTTTTCCATATGAAGTTGAGAATCCCTCTTTCAAGGTCTGTAAGAATTGTGCTGGAATTTTGATGGCAATTGCATTGAATCTATAGATTGCTTTTGCCATTTTTACTATGTAATCCTACCAATCCATGATCATGGTAAAATTTTCTATCTTGTGATATCTTCTTTAATTTCTTTCTTTGAAGTTTTGCCATACAGGTCTTTCACTTACTTGGTTAGTTACACTGAGATTCCACCTAAGACATGTCAGAATGTCCAAGATCAAAAACTCAAGCTTCAATACATGTGGTGAAAACATGGAACAAGGGAAACCATCCTCCATTGCTGGTGAAAATGCAAACTTATACAAATTCTGGAAATGAATTTGGCAGTTTCTCAGAAAATTTTAAATAGATTTACTTCAAGACCCACTTATACAACTCCAGGCATACACTTAAAAGATGCTCTAACATACCACAAGGATACTTGCTCAAGTATATTCATAGCAGCTTTATTCATAACAGCCAGAAATTTGAAACAACCTAGATGTCTCTTAAATGAAGAATCAATAAAGAAATTGTGGTACATTTACACAATGAAATATTACTCAGCAGTTAAAAACAAGAACATCATGAAATTTGCAGGTTAGTAAATGGTACTAGAAAAGATCCTGAGTGAGGTAACCCAGACCAAGAAAGACAAATTGGTAAGTAAATGGTATGTTCTCAGTTATAAGTTGATAATACCCATAATGTACAAGATAATCATGCTACATTTCACAAATCCAAAGAAGTTAAATAACAAGGAGGGCCCAACCAAGAGGGGACACTTAAATCTCACTGCAAATGGGGAAATAGAATAGACATAGACAGTGGATGAAGGGGTAACTGGGTGGAAAAGGTTATAGAGAGTTAGCAGGAGGAATCAAGTAGGAATATGAGAGACAGACAGACAGACAGACAGACAGATTATGAGGAGAGAAAAATGGAATCAGTAGAATGGGGACATCTCTGGAATGAGCTAGAAAACTAAGACAATAGAAACTCCCAGGAATCTATGAGGGTGACCTAGCTAAGTCTCCTAGCAATGGGGGATATGAAGACTGAAATAGCCATCTCCTGTAATCAGAAAAGAATTGTAATAGAGGGACTGGGACATCAATGCAGCCACATAACCTTAGACCCACAATTTCTCCTACCAACAAGATGTGCAGGGGTAAAGGCCAAGTAGAAATTGAGGCAATGTCCAACCAATGACTGGCCCAGCTTGAGACCTTTGCCATGAGGGAGAACATACTGCTGACACTATTAGTGATATTCTGCTATACTTCCAGACAGGAGCCAAGCATAACTGTTGTCTGAAAGATTTCACCAGAAACCGATTGAAACAGCTGCAGAGACCCATAGTCAAACACTGGGTGGAGCCTATGGAATACTATTGAAGAGGGAGATGAAGAATTGAAGGAGCCAGAGAAATCATGCACACCACATGAAAACATTCAAACATCAATTAACTTGGGCCCATAAGGGGCGGGGCTCTCAGAGACTGAGCCGGCAAACAAAGAGAAGAAACAGGGTTGGACAGAGGCCCTCAGCATATATGTAACAGTTGTAGAACTCAGTCTCCATTCCGGATTCCTAACAGCAGGAGCAGGAGCTGTATCTGACTCTGTTATCTGCCTTTGGCTCAGTTCTTCTTCCAACTGGGCTGCCTTGTTAAGCCACAATGGAAGAGGTACCTAATCCTACTGCAACTTCATATGCCTAAGTGAGCTGATATCCACAGGAGTCCTCCATTTTTCTGAGCCTTTTCTAAGGTGAAATGCAGAATGGGAGGATGGGTGGGAAGGGAAGATGAGATGGAGGGACTTGGAGAAGAGGAGAGAGGGGAAGCTATGATCCGGATGTAAAGTAGATAAATTAAGAAATAAAAAAAAAAGAAACAGAAGAGGGAAGAGGAGGAGGGAGAGGAGGAAGAAGAGGAGGAGGAGGAGATCAAAATAGGCCTACCTTCTCCTGCTAATGTCGGTCTTATCTTCATTCATCTAGCACCCACCTCATTCTAAGCATCATTTAAATCTATATGTCAATGTCCCTTTCCTTTAAGGATCCAAATAAATTAAACATATTAATAGAAGCTAATAAGCTAATAGGGCTATTTACTCTTCAATTTTGCAACTGTATACTTGGACTTTAACCAAGCTGCAAGAAAATCTGAAATTTTTTTCAACTCTTCATCCCTGGTAACTAGCCAATGGGCAATGAAAGATGACTGGTCAGACAAGTCTTCTAGTTTCTATCTGAAATGCCTCTGCTGATTCGGCGGCCTTACACTGCATGCTGCAGTAATAAAAATTACTCTGGAGGTATCAAATGGAAATCCATAGCTCAAAACCAAATGATGGCGGCCTCTTGATTTCTATATTCCTCTCTTTACCACTTTCGGCAGCCCTCTTATTCTCTACCCAGAAAGAAAAAAACAGGTATTTATCCTACAAATCCAAGCTGGCCATGGCAGGGGAGACAGAGGATAGTAGGCAGTAATGTCTGTGGACACCACTCAGACAGACCCGGTCTTTTGATTTGTGGACTTGCCCCATGCCTATTCTCTTTTTGCTATCTTTTTGTTTTCTCTAGTTCATACACTCTATACTTCACTGAGAATAGAGCCTTCCTGTGCAAAGAAAAAAGCCAAATTAGCATGCAATTCCCTTTAGAGCCCTCCAGCCATTGCTTCCAACCCAAGACACACATGAAGGAAACAGACAGCACCGATGATAGCTCATTGAAACATTCCAGCATTTAGTTCAATAATGCCAGAACTTGAGTTTGCAATTATATTTCAAACAATCACAGCTGGGTTCTTTCCACTACTTACTTGGGATCACTGGTAGCACTTTAAAAATTACTAATGTCCAGTTGGACCCATAAATTTTTATTCGATGAGTTGGGTATTGCCCAGACATCAAGAGTTTTTGAAAGATTTCCCAGTGATTTCAGTACACAACCATGCAGGCAAACTGCTGACCACCTTTTGCTGCCTCTCATTTCCTAATGATTACTGGCAACAAGTGAGGCTCTACCACCAGTGAGAGAAGGAGTAGATGGCTTCCTCTACCCAACCTACACATATGGTAACATACACTTAGCACAATTACTATGGAGCTAGTGGTTGCTACCATTGAGAATTATTGTACTTATGTATTCACAGTCTGAGAGTCATAGAAATATTGTTTTAAATATTTAAAATAAACATTCAATGCATTTCTGTTAACAAGGAAGTCTGCATTATAATTGAATGGAAACATGGACCAGGAAATCTCAAGCCTATAACTCTAGTAAAGGTAAAGTAGAGAAACAGGTTCACAAAGCTGTCTTTTGACCTACATAGCTCTTGCATTCTAGCATGTGCATGAGTGTGCATGCACGTGCATGCACGCACACACACACATACACAAGTATGTTTTAAATGAGCAGAAAGAAAGGACTAGGGAGAATTAACGATAAGAATAAAGACTCCAGTGGTTTTAGATTAGGTACTCCTTTCTGCTTTCTCAATTTTTCACTAATGATACAGCATTATTTTTAGAAGTGATTGGGGAATAATTGAGAATTTCTTCTCATGAATTATCTTTTAAAAGGAATTATCTAATCTAATTTTCCTCTACCTTCGGAGATATTTTCATTACTAAAAACATACCAAATCAGTCAGTTCATTAAATTTGCTCAGTTTTAATCCAGTGCCTATTAAATTAAAGGCTCTATGCAATATGATGAAGAGAGTAACAGGGAGTCGACATATCATGTTGGAGAGAATCATCAGGACACACATGCACAGATGCAAAGAATTCTGTGGAAACAGCAGCAGAACTCGTGTAACAAGACAAGATTCTAAACCATGTTCATAAAACAGAGTTGGTAAAGATTGGGTGGGAGGAGGAGTTAATTCATGTAGCCTGTGGTGAGTATTCAAATTCTGTTGTGGCAGAAAAGAAGCTATTGAAAATGTGGAAACAATGTTCATGGCTGCAGTCCAATAAAGTATTATTAAAAAAAATAAAAAAGACTACACTTAGAGCCATGGTTCTCAACCTGTGGGTCATGACCCCTATAAGTTATTGAACAATCTTTTCACAAGGGTCTCATATCAGATATTTACATTACAATTCATAACAGTAGAAAATTACAGTTATGAAGTAGAAACAAGACTAATTTTATGGTTGGAGCCATGACAACATAAGGAAATGTATTAAAGGGTCGAAGAGTTAGGAAAGTTGAGACCCACTGTCTTACATGCTTACATTTTCTGACCTCCAGTGTAGATTCACCAAAGCACATAAAGCAATTAATTGGTTTATAAACTGGGCACCATGAGACTCCTGGTTCAGCCACCTTGAAAATGTCACTGGACTGTCTGCCCTTTAGTACATGCTATTCATGCAGAATACTTTTTCTCATCTCCTGCTGAACAAATTCGTTTTTGAAGCACAGACCTCCAGAATGGACTTGGCTGTTCTCCAAGTCCATTTTCACAAATGTTTAGTTCTGTCCTAAGTTTCCAGAGCTGATGCCTTTCCCTGTGGGGACCTTCAGTTCCTCTGCTCTTGATGTGTGTTGTCACCGGTTCTTTGCTTGGAACTGCCATCATGATCATCACCCACATGCTCAAATGGAAGCACGGAGACACAGCAAACACCACAAAACACATTCAAAAATCTCGCCTAGACCAAGTATCCACAGGCTGTGTATGAATCCAGAGAAAGCAAATATTTGAATCACACTGTAGCCTGTCCTACGGTTTTGAACAAGTCATTCGATGGCTCAGAATTTTTATTTCCTTACCTGTAAAGGTGTCTGAAATTGCTTCCTTTTCAGGGTTATTCTGAGCATTAGGTATGATAGAGTTAATGTTCTGGACATTATTGACTGCTCAATAATGGCAGCTGTGCTCACTTCCCTTATAGCTGCTATGACAGTGTCTCCAGGACTCTCCATTTCCCATGTGCATCTGTTCGACTGTTACATGCTTCATCCTACTCATCACAGCACAGGTATTCAATTAGTGTTGAATTAATTTAATCATCTGGATTTAGAAGTCCCATATGTATATATGTATGTATGTATGTGTGTATGCATGCATGCATGTATTTATATTACATCTCTACCATAGTTTTCCTTCCCTCCTCCCATCCCAGTTCCTCCTCCTACCTCCTCTTCACACCACCCTCAATCCACTCCTCCCCAGTTTCTCTTAAGAAAAGGGCAGGCCTTGCGCTGCTGCCGCCCTGCCCAGAACTACACAGAACTGCCCGGACGTCCCAGGAAGAAGGCCTCCTGCACAAAAAGGGCAGCTCCACGAGCTCGCCAACATAGAACCAGGCGCCCTGGGAATGGGATGGCGGAGTTTACCCTTTTCCACTCTCTTTTAACCAAGAAAGATTTTTAAGTAAACACGCAGACATGTTTTGACCGGAGAACTGACTCAGTGTCTTATTTTTTCTCTCCGAGCTAGCCCAAACAATCCCCAGTCCGCCTCCCAGGGGGGGTCCGCTGGTAGGACCCTAACACAAGGTTTCTAGCTTGTACCAGTGATGACCCCAGATTCCAATTGTTTCTCCAAGTACTCGCCTAGCCTCCATCTTCTCCCCAGCTGATCCCTGCTGTTCCCATCCCAGCCACCGCCATCCAGACCTCTCCCCAATACACCCACAATGTCTCTTCTATTTCCCCTTCACAGTGAGATTCATGTGTCCCCGCCTTGAGCCCAAGTCTTTTTAAGAACCCAAAATTTATCCCCAAGCAAGAGGGAAATTAAGTAATTCATCTTTAAAAAAAATAAAGCATAGAATTCTTTCTTAACTCAAAATCATTTTCCTCAAACAACTGTACAAGCTCATTAACACTTTTGCACGCTACTTTGAACAGAAGAACGGTTTCTGTGCACCCTAAAGTTCCAGATACTTAAAAGGTTGGGGCAGGAAGAAAGAATAAACACCTAGGTGAAAAATCTTCCTAATAAAATTATCATTGTTTAAAAATCCAAGAGCCTACTATAGTGGCTCCTCACTGTAATCCAACCACTGGCCGGTAGAGGCAGGAAGATCAAGAGTTCAAAGCTATCCTAAGCTACATAGTGATCCAGAGGCCAGCCTAGGCTAAATGAGAATATGTTTCTATAAATCAATTAAAATTAATAATCAGTATAATCCAAAAATAAATGATGTCATCGTGGGTTTTATTTTATGGTTGACATTGCTCAAATGCCAGAAATAAGGCATAACTTTCTCCTTACTTTAAGTTCTTCTTAAAATGCACCTCAAATGCTAATAGACTCTTTCACAGTGATATAAGTGCTACACACGACCTCAACCTCAGAATTTTTCTCATTTGTAATAGGGAGTACTACTCACAGCTACTGGCTTCTCATCTGCTCCACTAGGAAAGTGATGATGTACTAAATGAAGATGCATGATACACCCAGGAGGTCCTGGACTTTACTGGGTACTGAAATAATAAAAGAAGCAAAGTCATGGTCTCTAAGTTTATGCAGGTGATTTTTGAGTGGGATGGATGTGGGATGTTAAAATGCACTTTAAAATATGATATGCAATACATCAAGAATATATGGAGGGCCAGTAGGAAAACCCATTAATTAGCAAGCTAATTTTAAAATACGACTTTTCAAAAGTGGGTTCTCACAGAGGTAAACTGCATGGGTAGATAATGTCAGTCCCAGAAGACATGGATTATTAAACAAAAATCACAGTGCAGGGAGTGAGCTACTGTCCTACAGTCTATTTGCAAGGAAGACCCTGGAAGTTCCCAAAAGTAAAGGCTCTTATCATTACCCTTAGTTTCTCACAATAACTACATGATGAGATTCTATTGCTGAAGACACCACATATTTTGTTTTCAGAATATAGAAAAACCAATCTCATGCTACGAATCTCATACTTCCTTTCTCCTAGATAGCTTTCACGGGGATATTCTGCTATGCAGGGTACTGAGGGAAAAAATATCAGTAGTTTCACCCAACACTGGACCATACTACAATACCAACTTTGCAGACAATTAAGTGCCCACTGACACAATAGTGGCATAGTCATTATGGGGTAAAAATAACTGCTTTCTGATTGGGTTTGAGCCCTACTGCAAGAAGAGAAAGCCATGCCCTGTACTATAAACCAGATTAAAAGTCCCTCTCTGTAGAAGTCATAGGCCTAGGTTAGGACCTGTTGTTAATATTTCTCTAAATGGCCATGTTGTCAAGTTTGCTTCTGTACATACATTTCTAAAATGTATTTAAAGGCTTTCTCTATTCATTTATTTTTATTTTCTAATTTTATGTTTATGAGAGCTTGGCTGCAAATACCACATCACATGTATGCCTGGTGTCCACAGAGTCAAAAGAGTTTGTTGGATCCAATGAAACTAGAGTTACAGAGGGTTCTGAACATCCACAGTAGTGAAGAGAACTGAACTTAAGTCCACTACAAGAGCAGCAAGTAACCTTAACTGCTGAGATATCCACATAACTTATCAAAACACTGAGAATATGAGAGCTAGTGCTCAACCTTAAATAAAAACAACTTTAGCAACTTCCCAGGCTTACCAAGACTTAGGAAAAATCATGGAATCATAAGAGGAGAAAGAGGAGGAGGGAGAGGGGTAAGAAGAAAAGGAGGAAGAGGAGGAATAGGCAGAGGAAGAAGAAGAGGAGACAGAGGAGGAGGGGAGGGGAATGAAGAAGAGTAGGAAGAGAGTGAGGGGGAAGAAGAAGAGGAAAAAGAGGAGGAAGAGGAGGAGGGAGAAGAAAAAGAGAAGAAAGAGGAGGAGGAGTGCTGTGAAGTGCTGCCTTCTGGATGTAACATGGCTCCTACACTCGTGTACCTGTTGTTACCTGCATAAGACCTGGCCAATATAAAGACAGCCACAATTTCTTTTTTTTTTTTAATTTTTTTCTCTTTATTAGATATTTTCTTCATTTACATTTCAAGTGTTATCCAGAAATTTTCCCTTACCCTCCCCTATCCCCACCCTGCTCCCCTACCCACCCCCTCCCACATAATGGCCCTGGCATTCCCCTGTACTGGGGCATATAAAGTCTGTATGACCAAGGGGCCTCTCCTCCCAATGATGGCCAACTAGGTCATCTTCTTCCATATATGTAGCTAGAGACATGAGCGCAGGGGGAACTAGTTAGTTCATGTTATTCTTCTACCTATAGGATTGAAGACCCCTTCAGCTCCTTGGGTACTTTCTCTAGCTCCTTCCTTGGGAGTCCTGTGTTCCAACTAATAGCTGACTGTGAGCAACCACTTCCGTGTTTGCCAGGCACTGGTATAGCCTCCTACGAGACAGCTATATCAGGTCCCTTTCAGCATTATCTTGCTGGCATATGCAATAGTGTTTATTTTGGTGGCTGATT
>CACVCL010021919.1:0-51806 GCA_902729485.2 Mus minutoides | reverse complement strand
GCGCTGGTCTTCCTTCTTGATTTTCTTGTGTTTTGCAAATTGTATCTTGGGTATTCTAAGTTTTTGGTCTAACATCCATTTATCAGTGAGCACATATCCAATGACTTCTTTTGTGATTGGGTTACCTCACTAAGGATTATATCCTCCAGATACATCCATTTGCCCAAGAATTTCATAAATTCATTTTTTAAAATAGCAGAATAGTACTCCATTGTGTAAATGTACCACATTTTCTGTATCCATTCCTCTGCTGAGGGACATCTGGGTTCTTTCCAGCTTCTGGCTATTATAAATAAGGCTGCTATGAACATAGTGGAACATGTGTCCTTTTTACCAGTTGGAACATCTTCTGGGTATATGCCCAGGAGAGGTATTGCAGGATCTTTTGGTAGTACTATGTCCAATTTTCTGAGAAAATGCCAGACTGACTTCCAGAGTGGTTGTACAAGCTTGTAATCCCACCAGCAATGGAGGAGTGTTCCTCTTTCTCCACATCCTCGCCAGCATCTGCTGTCACCTGAATTTTTGATCTTAGCCATTCGGACTGGTGTGAGGGGGAATCTCAGTGTTGTTTTGATTTGCATTTCCCTGATGATTAAGGATGTTGAACATTTTTTCAGATGTTTCTCAGCCATTCGGAATTCCTCAGTTGAGAATTCTTTGTTTAGCTCTGTACCCCATTTTTTAATGAGGTTATTCGTTTTTCTGGAGTCCAGCTTCTTTAGCTTTTTGTAGATGTTGGATATTAGTCCCCTATCAGATTTAGGATTGGTAAAAATCCTTTCCCAATCTGTTGGTGGCTTCTTGTCTTGCCAACTGTGTCTTTTGCCTTACAGAATCTTTGCAATTTTATAAGGTCCCATTTGTCAATTCTTGATCTTACCACACAGGCCATTGCTGTTTTGTTTAGGAATCTTTTCCCTGTAGGGCCACATCTAATCATACCAGTCCAGGGACTAAGTATATACAAACCTTCACAGTAAAGCTAGTTTAAAATGCTCTGTTATTTCAATAATCTTCATTGTATTTATTTGTTTGTTTTTATTCTTTAAGATCCAGAAGATGGGCCCTGCCTCTCTTTTTTATTTTTTTCACAGTGGAAATTTTTATATCAACTACTTTCAGCAAGAATGCAAGTGGATACTTAGAAACATGAACAGTGTTTTCAGTAACAGCGGTGAGGGGAGGAAGGATAAAGGGAAGACTGTGGGTTTTACCTCTTTGTCAAACAGAAACAGGGCCCCAAAGAAAGGTCCAACTTCCCTGCATTCAGCTGGGAGCCCAGAGGGCACACTCTGGCAAGTTTAGGACAGCAGCTAAGGTGGCAGGTGGAGGCAGCCAAAGTCTAGGTCAGAGAAGAGGTGGACAGAAGTCCAGGACCTGTCAAGGTGCATCACCATGGGGGCATCATGGGCTGAGGAGTCTACAGAAAGCTCATCACCATGGCAGAGACCGAGAGCATGAAGCCACTCATCCTATGTTCGGTTTCCTCCATGTTCTAGGAGTTGGCAGAGCTAATGAAGGAACCTGAGCACAACTCTCTCTTCTCTCTTCTCTCTTCTCTCTTCTCTCTTCTCTCTTCTCTCTTCTCTCCTTCTCCTTCCTCTCTCTCTCTCTCTCTCTCTCTCTCTCTCTCTCTCTCTCTCTCCTCTCTGATTAAATTACTGAGAACTCACCCCAGATCAGACACAGGAAACATCCGAAGCATACCATTGCTTTATTTCTTATAACAATGAGAAGAAGCCAGGGGCAACATTTACAGGAATCATGAACATCATTAGGAACCACCATGACACTATTTCCTGTTTGATGAGGTTGCAAGAATGAGAATAAGGGACTAGGTGGGCTTAAATCAGGTTTGTTGAGTCAGAGCCTGGCTTTGTATTCATTATTCTTTAAACTGTTTTAAAATTATTTTCAACATTTTATTCTTCATCATCATCATCATCATCATCATCATCATCATTGTGCATGGGTGGCTTGCCTGCATGCGTGTCTATGTACCACACTTACACAGTACCCACAGAGGTCAGAATATGATCTCAGAGTTAGAGAAGGTTGCGAGCTGCTATGTGGGTAGTGGGAATAGAACCTGGGTCCTCTGGAAGAGCAGCCAGTGTGCTTAACTAACACAGCTCTCATCTCTCTAGTCTTTTTGTTCACTCTTCTTAATTATCTATAACCTGATATTTTTTTCATCAAAGAAAAATGGTTTTGATATCTGGCATACACATTTTATTTGTTTAATGTGATAATTAAAGTTAAATGCATTTTAAAAATAAAAAGTAAAGAAAAATTTAAATCTGTGATATTTGGAACTTCATACCTATCTGAGGCTGCATAACTCTACATTAGTGTTTATTTCTGATCAAATTTAGGGTGTATTAGGTTAAATCAAGACTTTATTTTCTGAAATCCAAATTCCCTTAAAAGGTGACATTCCTGCCTTTGGGGGTGGTGGTGGGCAATAACAAAATAAGAGGCTGCAGTGTGAGGCATCACTGTGACTTTTCTGTTCTTTCAGAATAGCAGCTGAGTGTAAGAGACATGCCTCAAGGGCAGAGACAGGCCAGAGTTTGAGAACCATAGCCAGATGAAGATTAACAGTGCTTTGGCCATGCTGTGCCACTGTATCCCCAAACTAATGAGACACACGTGTACCCACATATCTAATTAGACAAGGTGCACTTACTGTAGGTAGGCAGAAGGAGACAACAGACGTCTAGGACTCCTAAAAATCTGTCCCTAGAGGATAGAATCTCCTTTTCTTTTTTTTTTCTTTTCTTTTTAAAAAATATTTTATTTTAATTAATTTTTTCTTTAAAAACATTTATTTATTATATATAAGTACACTGAAGCTGTTTTCAGACACACCAGAAGAAGGCATCAGATCCCATCACAGATGGTTATGAGCCACCATGTGATTGCCGGTATTTGAACTCAGGACCTTTAAAAGAGCAATCAGTGCCGCTAACCACTGAGCCATCTCTCCAGCCCTGGAATCTCCTTTTCAAATATCTCATTTCCACTGCAGATGAGGCACCACAGAAGGTGGCCTGTGCAGAACTTTACAATCTGGACTGCTTGCTAGGTGCTGAAGAACATCATTTCTACAGGCGTATTAGAACAAAGACCCAGTTGTTGAGGCTAAGTTGTCCTAAGATGTTACATTCTAAACACATTTACAGCTATTCCTGAGAACTCTAAGGAAGCAGGAGAACTATGTCAGTCCAAAGTGACACAGAGAACTGTCCTGCATAAGACAACTCTGTCCCTAGTCTACTGAGAGCCACAAAAGCACAATAGTGGTCCTCCACTGCTCTATCCCATTAGGAAGCTGAACATCCTTAATGTAAGGGAATTGCCTACCTGCTTCAGCTATTTTAGAAGGAAATTGGTTGCCTAGAGGTGAAGGATTCACATATCAGAGGGCAATGTCAGATGGAGATGGGACCGGAAACTTCTGGCTTGAGTTTGTAACCCAAAGCAGTAGACAGCTAGAGCTCACAGGCTGTGGCAGATCTGAGAATTGGCCAACAGACATGAGGCCAACGGCTTTAATCTTGCCAGAGTAAGGAGCATGAGAGAAAAGAACTAAGCACATCAGAGAAACATGATAGGATGGCAGCTAGGAAGGTCAGGTTTGGTGCCTCTGAGACAGTTAGCTAGATCTCAGTGAGTATCTACCAGCTTCCTTAGGACATCATCTGGGCCATAGAACATTAAGCTGCAGCCAGTGCAGAAGACTGCATTTTGCTGTTCATGGTCTTTCCCTTCTTCCACTACTTTATCTACTCTCAGAAGAGCTATGGTTATCAGACCAAGAAGGAGAGAAGAGAAGTATGTTGGGTGTGCCTCAGCCCTAGCTGACATTTGTAAATGTCTCTTTTATTTCCTCAGAGGAAGGGATGAGATAAGTGCTGTACCCAGGCTATATGGCTGTGATGAACCCAGAGTGTTTCCTTCTCTGTTCTAAATATCCCTAGATCTATGCCTGGAAGCTTCTAGCCTCCATACAATCTAACCTTCCAAGCTGACTGATTCAGTCTGGCTTCTTACTGAATTGCTCTGACTGGCTTCATACTAACTTTGGCAATATGTTCTAATATGTTTTGACTCTTTCTCATTCTCTGACCTATTCTGTCTTCACCTGTATCTAGTTTGTTCTCTCTGTAACCTGTCTCATTAAAACTGTTCTTGTAAAACTGCCATACACATATACTACGCACCACCCCACACCATTCTCTCTCTCTCTCTCTCTGTCTCTCTCTCCCCCCACTTTCTCTCTCTCCCCATAAGTAGCATCTGTTTCCTGTCTGTGTTTCTGTGGGTTGGACGTATCCTATCACGGACTCATTCTGTCAAATCTTTCTCTGATTCATCACTTTGTCTGCCCTTCAATTAAACATCAATTTCAAACATGGATGCTTCCTTCTACAAACTAACCTTATCTTCATTGTCAGGGATTAGAGGTGTGTGCTAAGGGAGTGTGTGTATTCCAGCCAGATCATACTGTAATCCAGTGTGGATCATGGCCAGATCATATCTTTGGCTATGGTTATCGAGAGGAGCCATGTTGCCCAATTAAAATTTCTCCACAGGCATTTCCTGCCACAGGCAACAAAACTTGCAGATGGACATTCAACTCACGGTTTAAACTAAAGCAAAGCAATTCTTACAGAAATAAGACCAATCAAAAAAGGTGACAATGGCCAAAACATTAAGGCTTGTAGGCATTTCCTAGTGGGAAAAGGGGCTATACAGTTAAAAATATGTCTGTATTACACAGATTCAACTGTACCTGGGCACTGAATCTCTTCTCAGAGGGGCCACATTGAGTCAGTTTCTCTTTTCTGCATTTACTGTCTATTGTGTCATTGATCTATGAAGGACAGGTGGCAGAGCTTGATTTGTTAGGGACGCTAACAGTGTCAGACCCTAACAGTCTGTTTCCAGGTCCTATACTGTAGGACTTCATTCCCACTCTGGGAAGTTCTATTCTCGTCGGACGATTGGACAAAGAACTGTGAGGAGACCTCTCCAAGAACACTTGAGCCTCTTGGGGACATCATCTGTTTGGGGACCGTGGTTGATTTCCAGCATCTGCACTTGCTGACGCGAGGGATTCTCTCTGTGTAACTTCCAGTTCGATTCGATTACTTTTAACTCCTTAGGAATGGTTTCTGTCATGGCCGTGAGAGGGGAGCTAGGCAACAGATCTCAAGCTGCAGATCCTCCTCTCAGTCTGAGGAACAGCCCAATCCTTCCACCAGAGAAAGGCTAGAGGCTTTGGCGCGTCGTCCTCCTCACCCCCAGGGGGCGCCAGCAGCCCGAAGCCAGCCTCCTTCTCCTCAAGCGCACGCTCTCTTTAGCCGTGCCGCGGCGGCTCCAGCCACGACTCCCAGTCGCGTCGGAGTTCGCCGGCAGCCAATCAGAACTCTCCATGTACTAACGGGGGGCGGGGCTGCCGAGGGCGGAGGAAGATGGCGGCGGGGGCTAGGTGAGGTGTTGGCAGTGGCGAGGGGCTCGGGCGCGGGGGGTGGGGG
Organism: Mus minutoides; assembly: GCA_902729485.2. Classification (NCBI taxonomy): domain Eukaryota; kingdom Metazoa; phylum Chordata; class Mammalia; order Rodentia; family Muridae; genus Mus; species Mus minutoides. The sequence continues at coordinate 46,260 of CACVCL010021919.1, read as the reverse complement.
GACGCGGAGCGATGGCCCGCGCCGGCCGCTGGGGCGGATAAAAGCCAGTCGCGCCTCGGGTGTGGGCCGGAGGGAGGTGACGGTGCCCGAGCGCCACAGGAGTATGACGGGGCTGTACGAGCTGGTGTGGCGGGTGCTGCACGCGCTGCTCTGCCTGCACCTCACGCTCACCTCCTGGCTCCGCGTTCGCTTCGGCACCTGGAACTGGATCTGGCGGCGCTGCTGTCGCGCCGCCTCCGCCGCGGTCCTAGCGCCGCTCGGCTTCACGCTCCGCAAGCCCCGGGCCGTCGGCAGGAACCGGCGTCATCACCGGCACCCGCACGGGGGACCGGGAGCGGGAGCGGGACCGACCGCCACCCATCCCCGGCTGCGCTGGCGCGCGGACGTCCGGTCCCTGCAGAAGCTGCCGGTGCACATGGGCCTGGTGGTCACGGAGGAAGTGCAGGAGCCCAGCTTCTCAGACATCGCCAGCCTCGTGGTGTGGTGTATGGCCGTGGGGATCTCCTACATTAGCGTCTACGACCACCAAGGTGAGGCCGGGTGGGAGGTGGGGTGACCGGGGCACTTCCGAGTCTGAGGACTACGGTTCTAGCTAGTTTGTTCCCGGTCGTCCTGCGAGGCCGCCGCCCTCTCCAGGCCCTGCGAGTTTCGGGTAGCCCTTGGTCCTTAAGGGAAAAAAAAATCACGGTGCGGGTGCTTTCGAGGAAGGGAGATCAGTTTTATTGAACGTTGACCAAGTCTTTAGATTTGCTTGGTGTTCGTAACATTTAAAAGCTATTTATTGTAGTCCGTTAAGGGAGGTGGTTTTCTCTGGCTTTGTTTCACCAAAGAGGGAGCTGCCGTTCAGAACATTAACTGATTTGCCCAAGGTCATAAAAGTAACGGGGAGATGTTGGTAGAACCAGTGTCTGGGTGCTCTTCAAAGTGTCTCTCCAAGGGGGTTCAATGAACTCATCTTAAGGGCGACCAAGCAGTGGCAGCTTAATACATGAGCCGCGTTGTAGGATTTCCAAATGAGCACTCTTGGAGTTGTTAGGTGGCATTTGAATGGGGTTTCTGAAAAGTATGTGAGAGTTTAGATAGGCCTGGAACAAGGCCTGAAATCACGTGTTACCATTTCTCCTTAGAGGCCAGGACAGTACTTGACACACTTGTCTTCTTGCAAGTAATCAAGGCAGTGGGTTTCACCACGGTTTTGTTAAGGACAGTACTCAACACTTACTGCAGGACAAGCCTATTGGCAAATATATTTCTTGGAATTTTGCCCTCGTCTCCGGCTGGAGGGGAGAAAGGGACACACATAGGTGATGGATGCCATTTGGGGAGTGACCTTTCTACGAGAAAGGAGATTCTGAAAGGAGGAACTTGAAAGTTGGGATAGAGGAGATGAAATGTGAGTAGGGGATTGAAGACCAGGAGAGAGATAAAGTGGAGGCTGTAAATGTCAGCCTTGCCTTTCCTTCAGTCCTAAGTGCCTTGGTGTTTCCTTAAAGCTAGAGAAGTGCAGAGAAGGGTGAGTCAGGAGGATTGGTATGCAGGAAAGAAAAATGACTGTTTTCTTCTCCGGTAAACTGCCTGCGTGCTCCGGAGAAGCAATTTGAGTTTTGCCTTTAAATCTTTATCAGCTATGTATTTGAGTTTGGGGTTTGGTTGGGGTAATAGTAACGTCTGACTACTTTATTCTCTTTTTTACAGCTAGCAAGGAGGATGGCTCCCCAGGAGTCTGTCATCTGAAGGGATAATTTGCCCTATAGGGTAAAGTGCAATATATTCAGAGACTGACAGTACAGAGTTTCCTGAAGGACTCATGAAACCAGTAGAAGTCTAGGAGGTGACATGGCCCTTGCCTGACCCAGTGCAGTCAGTAGTGTGGGATATAATAAGGCAATAAAAAATGAAATCAAAGGCATTAAGTAATGTGGGTTGACGTACATCCAGTAGGAAGGAAAGCTAGAGTTGAGTTGTTTGACTAGACTGCTTCCAAGCAGGAGTTCACAATACAGCCACACTTCCTTGTTCCTGCAGTTCCTGTTACTCAATTTCCGATGTGACTCAAGTCCTGTGTCATATGCTGTTAGAGGGAAAATTATTAGCAATGAAAAGAAGTCAACTTAAACCAAGTTTTGACCTAGAACTAAATGGGGACTTAAGGAGCATTTTTTTTTTTCCTGAATAGACTTCAAGGATTCTGTGTGCTTCTATAAAAGAATTTTGTTTTAAAGGCTGTAATTTCATAGTTTGAATAAGAGGTCTTTACATATCCTGGCTTTTGACTGGTTCTTTCTTTCAGCAAGCTCTAATTGGGTGTATATGAAATACCATAGCTTTCTAAGCATGAGAAAGCATGCAGGAGTCAGTGAGAACAGAACTAATATTCTAGGGAAAGTCTGACATCTAATATAAATGTGCTGGACAATTTATAGTTTTAGATGCACAATGGGGAAAAGATAGCCAAGAGGAAAAGCTCAGGTTTTAAAGTACAAAGACCTTTGAATAGAGAAAGGTGTTTAAACTTTATTCTGTTTCCTCTAGTATGCCTCTATTTAAGATTGTTTTGCTATAGATATTTAGAAAAGTTTTTGTGTATTGACATGTACATAAATGAGAAGACTTTCAAGGAGGGATAGCTGCTATACATCAATGCAGGCTGATATGTAAGTCGTGACAAATGAGTATGAAAGACCAGGGAGAGAAACAGGGAAATTCCCTTGAAGTGCTGTTGTCTCCCGGTGGCTCTAGGAAGAAGGGAAAGTAACGTTCGCATTGGAACTACCAAAGGTACATAGGATTTGGAGCTCAAACACTACCTTGTCCCTCCCTATATGTGCATTGGAAATGCCACTTCTTTGGTGGCTTTCCCATTAGATTTTCCTTAAACAAGCGTGTTAAATTGGGCATTGGGAACAGTGAGTATAACAGGTAGGCTTCTGTCACAGAATGTTGGGAAACAAGGTAAGATGAATGCTCAGGCAGCTGTTTTGCTCATATGTCGTTTTGTAGAAATTCATCCCAAAGTTCATTGTTTTAAAATAATTACATGTTAACTCAGTACAATTGGGCAATTTTCCTTGCAGTCACTTACATACATAGATTGCAGTCAGTCAATTGGCAGGGACATAAAGGTTGCCACATGTCATCCATTTTATGCCTGGTTCATAGTGGCTGGAGTGGAAGAGATGGTCACCTGTCTTCATGAGGCTACTGTAGGCTTTCTTATATAATAGAGGCTTCAAAATGATCCACTTGCCTCCAGATCAAAGTTTCCAAGAATCAGAACAAAGCTGCAAGGCCTTAGAACCTGGTTTAAGCAAGCAGTCACACTGCCTGTCTGGAATGAAAGCAGTAGATTTTACTTCTCAGTGGGAAAATGGCTTATGCCTCAAGGTAGAGCTGAGGGGAGTTGATAGCAGCCACTGTGGAGACAAGCCTATGATTTAATTTCCCCCTAGCCTACATCTCTTCAACCTCAAATCTGTATGTAAATACCATTCATTCAGATTATGACGGGCTATAGGTTGCTTTTAATTCTTAGACTAAAATACCCATTGATAGTTGTCTCTTTCTGTGAACTGATGACCAAGTTTGTTTGCTTTTGTCTTGGTAGGCTGGCCTTCAACTTAAGGTTCTCTTGCCTCAGCTTCTCTGCTGCTGGGATTGCAGGCGTGTGCCCAAATCTGTTTTTTATTTATCTGTTTGTTTGTTTGTTTGTTTGTTTATTTATTTTGGAGTGAGTTCTTCACCTGGAGTTTCTTATGTTTTGGTGGTCACTCTGGGGATTGAACTCTGGGCCTTTGGCACTGTAGCCTTGAGTGATTCAGTTAAGCCTATATACTTTTTCATTATACTTGCCAACTTTTTTGATTATGCTAACTTCTGCTGTATTTATTCCTTGAAAGTTAAAGTTTTCTTAGAAGATTGGTCAGGAAATTTTGAGCTCACAGTTCTTATAAGGAGAATTGACTATTTTGTCTGCGTGAGTATGATTTAGAAAATGATTATGCCTCTAATCCCAGCACTCGGGAGGCAGAGGCAGGCGGATTTCTGAGTTCAAGGCCAGCCTGGTCTACACAGTGAGTTCCAGGACAGCCAGGGCTACACAGAGAAACCCTGTCTCAAAAAAACAAACAAACAACAAAAAAAAGAAAAATAGAAAATGATTATGATAGGAATTGTGTTTAAAAAAAAAGTGTTTCTTAAATGTATTTGATGTTACAGCCTTGGGGCTCTTCTGGGGTTTTATGTTCACTTGAAGTACATAGTGCTCCAAATAGTTGGGATGGGTACTGCTTACTACGATTTCAGTAGGTTTGTTTAGGGGAATTTGCGAATGAGTCCTTGAATGTTCATAGGAACCACTGACTCATCACACCTACTGATCGGCTGAATTAAGGTAGTCCAACCCAGGCATCACTGTTTTTATTAAGCTACTCATGTGGTGCTTCTGCACTCTGGAGTTTGACCTCAACGTAGAACAAAAGGTACTCTGCCACTTGCCTTATGTAAGAGTAATCATGGGCTGGAGATGCAGTTCAGTGGATATGGTACCGAGACCCAACACATGCACCTGCTCACACACACATGCACAGACCCATGCACACACCTCATTTCAGCTTTTACATTCTTATTCACGTTTGAGGACAATTTGGGGGTAGCGTTCCTTATTATAAATAGAAACGAGTCAACAAGGTTATTTTCTGTATTATGAGATTCGGCAACAGGACATCAAAACTACTTTGTTGTTCTTTCTGCCTTTATCTCTTTATTTGTAAATCTGTGCTGTATAATAGATTTTGGGTATTTTTCACTAGCCCTAAAGGGACTGCCTAGTGCCACCTCAGCCTTCACAACTGATGTCCCCCCACCTCTGTATCTCTACATTTAGGCTATTTGCGTCTACTTCTTTCTGGAGTATTCAGCTTCTGTTTTGGAAATGACTATCTCTGATCCTTGTGAGTCTACTTTATCTCATGCTAGTGTCTCCTGCCCTTTGTGAGGCAGTCTTACCTCTTACTCTGTTCCTGGATCTCCTAAGAACCTTGGGCATCTCTAAAGATACGTGTGTTTTCTTCCTGTGTCTGCCCTCGATGTTCATGCATCAGAAGCTCCACAGATGTCCTCTCTGCTTTTCCTTTGGGCTTCTTCCAGGGTATGCTTCGTGTTGAATACCTGCTGTGGTTGGGCTGTACACTTTCTTTGACAAGCAAAAGGAACTGAGTTGCAGCTCTTGTTTCCCAAGAGTGGAACCTTAGAATCCTTCAGGAAAGTAAATTAGTCTGTTCTAGTTTGACCTGTGACATAGCTACTTGCAGGAGATAAAACTCTTAGTGTGATTATTCTCCTTGTGTTGAATTAGAGAGATGTTGGAGGTATTGAAAGCCCAGATACATCCAGGATTGTATTTGGTATACTGAACAGTGTACCTGGAGTGTTTGTATTCCTATATGTAGAAATTAGTGGAAGGGAACCTCTGTCCCAAACCTCACCTTTGTATTGCTCTCTCCTTCCTAGAACTTCAAATTTTATTTTACCCTCTTTTTTTTTCTGGCAAAGGATTCTTTACCAAAATCCTATCATGGTTCTTGGACTATCCAGCCAAGCCCGGCTCCTTGGTGGGCTCTTCAGCTTATTTCATCCCTGCCCTGCTTCATCTTGGAAAGGTTCTCTCTTGCTTTGTTTTTATGATATGAGGAATAATTCTGTTCTTAGTACTCTTCTGTTAAACTAGTACTAGATCTAGGGATTAAGCCTTTTAAACAAAGATTTATTTCTAATTTGTGTGTGTGCTTCTTACTGGTATTCTCAGAGGCTGGAAGTGGAGGCCACAAGAGGAGGCCAGAAGAGTACCCCGAAGGCAGCTTATGGTTATAGGAAGTGAATTTGAGTCCCCTGCTAGAGCTGTCCATGCTTTTAACCATCGAGCTTCCTCTGTAGCCCTGTGTGTTAAATTTTAATAGAAACCATTATTTTTTTTGTTAAATTCTTTATAAAAAAAGCCACTTAGTTCTTTGGTTCTGGTTCTGAGGTGTCCCAACACACTCATGGAGGTCAGAGAACAACTTGTAGGAGTTGGCTCTCTTCCACCATGTGTGGCTCAGGTCTCCAGACTCAAAGACAAGAAGAGCCCGTGTCACCATCCTCTTTGCTGGTTCTTTCTGTTTGCTATATGCTATGCAAAAATGTAGTAAGTCTAAAAGATCTCCAGCTCAAGAAAGAATCAGAAAGCCAAGAGACATGTCCCCTAAGGAAACAGGTTTAGAATTTGAACCTTTTTTTTTTTTTTTTTTAAAGCTTTTGTTCTTAAAGCTTATGTTGACTTTCCCGGTTAGAGAACAGACAATAGCCCCTTTATGGACTGACATGTTGCATCACCTTCAAGTCATGGTATCATGGTACTGACTTCCAGGTGATAGAAACTTTTCATAAAGGGCATTTTAAGGCAGATAGTATTCCTTCTCTCATCTCATTGATGTAAACATTGCCCCAGCTCTAGGATACCTGTTTACTCACCGCAGCTCAACCTTATAGAGCTTTTGTTCTCCAGAGTTGGGAAGACATTCTTGTTTCAGAGCATGCAGCTTTAGCTGAGGTGTTGCTGCGGGTGCAGTGGGGGGGGGGGCATAGGGGAGGAGAGGGGTGTGCCTGACTCATTTGTGAAGCTCTGTGCTTGTTTTTAGATGTTGATGAAACAGACAGACACCTAAAATAAAATGAGCTGGAGCTGAGAAAGCCTGAGTGTCTTCTTCAGCGTACATACTTCTGTATTTGAGGTGCTTAAAGCCATTACACGGAGCCACCAGCACACATTTGTTTCTTTGCTGTAGTATGTTAACATTCTAGCATAATTGTTGAACTGTGAGATAAAATGAGGCTCTCCATTAAAATAAAATAGTTCAGTGGCTTAGAAGGATTTATGTTTACGATTGTGGTAGTCATGTAAAATTTTAATATAGTTTTCATTTAAAATAATTGTAGTATTAAGTATATGCTTTCTTCTCCAAAGATTCCCCTCCAGTAGTGTAATGGTTGTGTGTAACAGAGGTTAAATGAAGGTAACTAACAGGTAATTTACTTAGGTCTTGAGGCATTGTATATAAGGAAATATTGCTTTAATTGTATAGTTTAGAGGAGCTGTTTCAGTTTATTTTTTATTTTTTATTCTTGCTAGCTGTTTCTTAAAAGGTCTGCTTCTATAAAAGAAACAACTGTAAAAAGAGTAATATCAAAAGATGTTACATGTGTATTTTAAAAGTCATTTTATTAGATTGATTATACATTTCACATGAATTTTGAAGAACCTTTAAGAAGTACAGGCAAGATTTGTTGAAAGAATACTTGTTTAAACTTCTTGTTTCTTGGTTTTTTTAATTTGGAAAGGTCATGCTCTGTCTTATTGCCTGGCTAGTATGCACTTGCTTGGACATGGGGGTGGGCTGAATGGTGAGACCTCTATTCAACCCCAGAATGTGATTTACCTTTCAGAGCAGAGACTTTTTCCTCTGTGTGTAGCCTTGGCTGTCTTAGAGCTCACTTTGTAGACCAGGCTTGCCTCAAACAGAGGTCTGCCTGCCTCTGTCTCCTGAGTTAGTACTGAGATTAATCCTGAGATTACAAGCATGCACAGCCGCTGCCACTACCATTGTTTTAATGTTGCTGCCGCCGCCAGGCCAGAGCAGAGGTTTTAAAAGACTCCAGTAAGGAATCTGAGATCAGTTTGTAATTTTATATGTAGACTGGCAGACTTGTTTCTGTTGGAAATGTAGGTATTCTGGTTTCTGTAACACCATGATTGCTTGGATGTCTTGATTCACATCTGTACCCATTCAGTCTCATGCCTGGCTTCTCTTTGTTTCTCTTCTAAACGTGAGATGTATGTGAGTCCTTGTCTTTCTGCTCAGCTTGGCCATGAACAGCTTGCTGAGTGGGTATGGGCAGTTAGAGCTGTCTCAGGTGTCTCTCTTGTGATTTTAAGTGTCACTGTGTTGACATGCCGTTTGTACCTCTAGCCCCATTGCCACATAACTTGAGATTCTGTATCTCCAATATTATATGTCTAAAACAGTACTCTTGAAAATCCCCTCAAATCTGCCCTTTCATATTTTCCTCCATGCTGGAAAGTAGGAGTCACTTTCATTAAGTAGTTCATGTTGAAAACTCAGCTGAGTAGCTTGTTACCTTCTGTGGAATTTATCGCTTGTCATCGGCCCTTTGTAGCCTTATGTATGTATGTATGTATGTATGTATGTATGTATGTATGTCTGAAGTGTCACTCTTGTATTGGTGTCATCTGTCCCACTCGGATTTCAGCAACATTATCTTTCACTTGTGTTACTACACTAACCCTGAACTCTCTATTATCCATTCTTTACCTGTCAGCAAAGTAATTTTCTGGGACAGCATGGGTTGGGAATTAAATCCAGGACCTGTGAATACTCTATCTACCAAGCCAACTCTTAAGTTAAACCCTCTAGTAGATTCCTGTTTTACTTAGAATACTATATTCACTACCAGGACTAATGTCTCACATAATATCCAGTTCCAGTTTTATCTCTGTTGTTGTAATAAAGGTTTATTTTGGTTTGTACTTAAAACAATTTGCAGTCCATCATTGGGAGAAGTCAGAGCAGAAACTCTAACTGAAACCAAGAACACTGCTTACTGGTTCTATCCCGGGTTCATGCCTAGCTACTTCCTTAGGGCCCAGGACCACTGCTTAGGGAATGATGTCACCCACAGTGTCCTGGGCCTTCCTATTTCTGTTAACAGTCAGTATAGTTTCCACAGACTTGTCCATAGGCCACTCTGATCTGGGTGATCCCTCAATTGAGACTTTGCAGGTGACTCTTGGATGTGTCAAAGTGATAATTAAGTTAACTGGGACTCTTCTTTCCACTTTCTTGTAAATGCTCACAGAAGTACTCTTCTTTCCTTAAAAAGATGAACTTTGCATGCTGAGAATACACAGCAGAGCTATCTCTGTAATAGCCCGCAGCTGAGGAAATTCTGGTTTCTTGGTTGGCTAGTGGGTAGTGCCTGGGATTTAAACCCAGGGCCTTAAAGCATGCTAAGCAAGTGCTTACCACCGAACTACATTATTCAATTCCAGCTTTTCTATATTGAGACTGGAACAGAATCAACCACATGTTTTTTGGTAGAGTACCAGGATTGAGATATCTAGGAGAGTGGAACAAGGAAGGATATGTGTTGTATCAGTGACAGCAGCCACACTGCACTGCCAGCTGATTCCTGGAGTGCTGTGTGTAGACATGCCTCAGGGACAGGTCCAGAAGCAGAACAGCATGTTACCATGCGTTAGGGCAGGGCATTCTAGTGTGTTACCATGCAAGGTCAGGGAACATTCTCTTGTTGTCTAAACTTTGCACTTAGTTTTTAGTACCACACTTACAAACTTTCTTAGACTATAAAAAGAAACACATGTTTGGCTTCCAAATAGCTCATGTTTATCAAGAAACATTAAAATTGCCTGTTTTGTTTTTGTTTTTTGTTTTCTGAGATGCAGGTTTCCTAGCATATGTTTTTTCCTTTCATGGAAATTGGAGTGTGTCCTTGTGTTCATGCAAGTGTGTTTTCAAAGATGACTCTTTCACAAACCCATTCTATTTATGATTACTTTCCTTTGGGAAATCAAGCCTTTGTAAGATAGTTATAGCAACAAAACAGAAATTCCTTATGCCATTACAAAACTTATTGCAAGAATGCTTGTGTGCCCTGTGAACCTTCTCAAAGCCTTTTAAAAAGCTAAAGAAAAAACAAGTTACAACTATCACAGTTTCTGTGGAACACTGTGACATACTTCCTTCTGCAACACCACCAAGGACCAGCTGTTCAGATATACGAGCTTGTAGGGTACAGTCTCATTTAAACCACCACATGCTATAGTTGTAGGTTCTTCAAGTTAATACTGTGGGCTTTTCATACAGCTCAGCAGCTGAACATGATTGCTGCCACACCTGACAACCCGAGGTGCATCTCCAGAGTCCATGTCAGAGTGGAAAAGCCTCTCCACAGAGTTACCCTCTGACTTGTATACACACACACACACACACACACACACACACACACACACACACACACACACACGAGGGATAAATACTGAATGAGTAGTAGTTTAGACCTAGATTTCAGATCAAATCCTTTAACACTTAAGGACAATTGTTTGACCATCCTGAATCTGTTCCATCATCGTTCAAGGTTAGGATCATTATTTTGTTTTATTGCTTTTACTATGTAACTTAGGCTGGACTTGAATTCTCAGTCTCCCTGCCACATGAACCACCAGCTTTGTCTTAAAAATAAATGATTGAAATGCAATACTATATTCTGTTTTCTCAAAGTTGGCTTTTCTGATGGATATGTGTGCTCACTTTTTCATTCCATCATTCTTGATTCAGTCAGCTTGGGTTGTAGAAGGCAAGTAGGGTGGGTTATGAAATGAGAAAAAAACCTTCCACATGCCTTATGCTATTACTTCAGAAATCTGTCAGTCAAAGCCAGCCTTCTGTTTGTGGCCTTTCTTGTGTATCATGTGAAGTGTATGTAGATTGCTACAGAGAAATGCACACTAGCAATACTTACATACTTCATGGATGAAGTAAATGCCACAGAGTATGATTAGTTATAGTGGTCAAGCTGTGTGTCATTAGGAATCATTTTCCTCATAATCTGATTCATGTAAGCCTCAGAAACTATAGGTTATATTTTATCGTTTGTCTGCTCAACGCAGCTTATAGCAAGGTTCTCTCTAACTCTCTGTCAGTCTATATAGAGATATAAGTAACTGTCTGGCTCAATCATTCTTTTCTTGTAAATTCTGCATGTAGTCAGGAGGTGTCTGCTTGTATTGTGGAAAGTTCCTGGAAACCAAAGTTCCCATTCAGTCTTCTGTCCTTTTAGGTTTTGGTGTACATGGATTATTTGTTAAATAAACATTGAATTTCTTTTATATGGAAAGTGACTTGGGGAAAGAGATTTATAAGCTAGAAATGCACAGGTAAGAGTGTATTTCAATTGTTGGGGTCCACTGCCCGCAGTGGACTGGGTTCCTGGAGGATTGGCCCGAAGCTGAAATGAAACTAAGGGAGAGGGGGAAGAAAGAAGGTCTCCGAGGCTACATGGTTGCTTCTGCTTAGAACGACTCTTTAATGGTGGACAAGCATTTGGGGAAAAAGGAAGGGAAGCCTCGCCCCCAGTCTTCTGCGCAGGCGTTCTGGAGTTTGGTGGGAACCCTGAAGTCTCGTGACATCTCTCAGGTTGCGCAGGTGGGCTGGTCGTAGGTGGGCCTCTGGTAAGCTGGGCGGAGCCGGGTGACCTAGGAGACTTGCAGAACCTGCTGCAGGGGTACCGGGCTCTTAGCCTAGTTAACAACACAATGGATGCCATTGGGTGCAGCACGGCTCTGGTCATTGCACCAGCTATGTTGGTGGGGAAGGGACACCACACAATGGTGGTGGAGGTTGGATAAGTTAGTTCTTCTTAAAAGTCCAGTGTTAAGGTTATTAAGGAATTTGAGCAAAATCCAAGTGTGTTGGGGGAAGAGTGGGACACTGGGGGTTGGGGCTTGGGTCTCTGGAGGGAAGTGACACATCAGTTGCCCCGCCAAGACCTGGGAGCATTGTAGAGGGAAGGCCAGGGGAGGCCAGGGGAGGTCAGGGAAGGACAGGGGAGGACAGGGGAGGACAGGGGAGGACGTAGGGGAGGACAGGGGAGGACAGGAGAGGACAGGGGAGGACGTGGGGGTAAGGGTTGGGCTGACTCCATCGGGTGAGAAGCATAAGGCACTCCTTATTTTGTCGATTATAGAGCCACAAAGAAGTAGGTTGCCTTGTGTCCTAATCATGTACTTTTTACCCACTTACTGCGGAAGCACAGACAGCAGAGTTTATGCTATGTGGTTTATTGCATTTTTGGGTCATTGAAGATGACAGCTGGAATGTGCCAGGATAGAAGGTGTACCTAAAGCTGAGTAATCTGTAGCCTAGTGAAGCATGCTGGGAGGATGTGGAGAGGGCTGCAGTGACTGGATTCTATAGTGGCAGTGGACTGAAGGAATGGGGGTGTAGAAGCCATTGCTGTAGAGTATGTATTTCTTTAACTCAAACTTGCTTGGTTATGGGTATTCCAAAACAACCACTTTTTGGGTGTGGGTGTGGTATTGTCCCCTTACATTGCCCAAGCTAGTTCTGGACTTACTTGTAGAAAAGCTGACCTTGAGTTCTTGGTCCTCCTGCCTCCACCTTTCAAAATCTAGGATTATAGCATGCACTACCACTCTCAGCTCTTATGTTCACTTCTAATTTTAGTCTCTGTCAAAGAAAATGCCTGACTGAGTAAGAGAAAAAGTAAAAGAAAAAAAAATGCTTTTAATTTTGTATACGTGTGTGTGAGAATGTGCCTGTGTGACTGCAGGCAGCCATAGCATCCAGAAAAAGACATAGGCTCCACTGGAGCTAGAGTTCCAGGTGGATGAGCTTCCTGTTGTGGGCACTAGCTGCTGAGCCTGGCTCTGCAAGAACAATAAGCCCTCCTATTGCTGAGCCACGCTAGGCCCTGCCTACCTGTTGGTAGAAGGATAGAACCAGCTCCTTTAAAGTTGTCTTCTGACATTCACATGCATGTGCTATGGCACCTGTGTGCCCCATGGCAGACAGGCATTCCTGCCCAAATAAATACTTTTTAAGAAATGTGATTTTCTACTACCTAGTATAAAAGGCATGGGATGGTCTACATTTTCCTTTTATGTCATATTCTTTATACTCAGGTTGCTTATAGTTGTCCTTGGCATAGCTGAATTATTTGAGGAGTCTGCTGCCTATCTATACATTGCTTGTAAACTGTTTGATACCTGTTGGCAAGTAGTATGAAGTAAAACTCGGTACCTCCCTCACTCCTTGTCTCGTACATACCTTTTAATCTTTGTGTCTGTGTTGTACATTTCAGATTCCTTTGTCCTAAGCATTTGCCCTATCGAATGCCTTCTCTATATGGAGCTTTTTAATTTCCTAGATTCAGTTCAGCTCAAATCTTGCTTTAAGAAACTGTTTTACATTATGTGTTTATGGTATGTATGTGTGGTCGTGAATTTGTACCAGAGCATATGTGTGGAGGTCAGAAGATACGTGTGGGAGCTGGCTCTTTCCACCATATGGACTTTGAACTTGAATACACAGCAATCACTTTTGCCCACCTGCTGAGACACCTTGTGGGCCTTGCTGCTTCTAATAAGCCTGCTTCCATTGGAAGACATTGATTTTTATTACTTCTTGTCTTAATTTTCTCTAGGGTGCCATGAAGAGACACCCTAGAATCTCTTATAAAGGAAAATATTTAATTGGGACTCATTCATGTTTCAGAGGTTCAGTTCTTTATGGTCATGGTGGGTAGCCTGGCAGCATGTAGGCACATACATGGTGCTGGAAAGGAGCTGAGAGTTCTGCATCTGCATCAGCAGGTAGCAGGGGGGAGAGATTAAGTATGGAGCTTGGCTTGAGTTTCTGAAAACTCAAAGCCAACCCCTGCTGACACACTTCCTCCAAGAAGGCCACACATCTCAAATAATGCCACTCCTTGGGAGCCTGTAGGGGCCACTTTCATTCAGGCCACCACACTGCTGTTGAGTGGCTGAGCCCAGCTTACATTTGCATACAGTTGATTCTCTCCCCTCTTTCCCTTCCTTGCCTGCCCCATCATTTTCCCCACTTGTTTTTTCTTTCTTTACAAAGTTAGATCATTAAATGTATGCATAGTTGTTTCCTTTCTAAGGGATGTAGTGGTAACAAATGCTAGCTTCAGTGCATGGTTGGAAGATCACATTTTACTTTTGTACTTCTGTACTTGAATTTAAATTTTCTTAATTTTGCTCTTTTATCTTTTACTTTGTGCATAATTTATGCTACTTTTATTACAAAACAAATGAGGCAGTAGCATTTAATGTGTATAATAAATCTGCAAAGAAAAGATGTTAGACTGGGAATCAGGAGCAAAGTCCAGCTCCTTCCGGACACCAGGTTTTAGTTTCTTACTATGTAAATAAAGGTTTCAGGTGAGGCCCTCTTCATTTGATCATAGGTCAATTTTTTTTTTTTTTTTTTAGTTTTTTGAGACAGGGTTTCTCTGTGTAGCTCTGGCTGTCCTAGAACTCACTCTGTAGACCAGGCTGACCTTGAACTCAGGAATCGGCCTGCCTCTGCCTCCCGAGTGCTGGGAATAAAGGCGTGTGCCACCACGCCCACCACGCCCACCACGCCCGGCCTGGTCTTAGTCTTTCCTACTCAGGTGCTCACTTGCTTCCAAGTAAGTAGCTAGGTAGCCCTGGCCCTATTTCTTTAAAGATAGTTTTATTTATTTTGTGTATATGAGTACACTGTAGCTGTTTCCAGACACACCAGAAGAGGGCATTGGATTCCCTTACAGGATTGTGAGCCACCATGTTGTTGCTGGGAATTGGACTCAGAACCTCTGGAAGAGCAGTCAGTGCTCTTATTCACTGAGCCACCTCTCTAGCCTGCTGGCCCTTTTTCTGACTGAGAATTAAGACAGCTTTAGGTAAAGACAGCTCTGCTGTCATGTTTCCTTTTTGATTCCAGCTTGAGATTAGTCATTTCTGCTTTACTTTGGGGGTAGTGTTGTATCCACAGCAGAAACCCATTAGTCATTGAAGAGCATCACCTAACCTGGCGGTGGTTTATTTGTTCATCATTTTATTTTTAAGGTATTTTCAAGAGAAATAATTCCAGATTGATGGATGAAATTTTAAAACAGCAACAGGAATTTTTGGGCCAAGATTGTTCCAAATACTCAGCAGAGTTTGCAAATAGTAATGACAAAGACGATCAAGGTAAGCATGTGGACAGTGGGTTTTATCTTGCTTTGTTACTCTTTATTATCAGTAAGTTATCTTGCTAGGAGATAACTGATGAGAAAATGTTAAAATGACAATTGGCATTATATAAGTGAGTCCATGTTAAAGACTTTAACCAGGCAGATTTTATGGTCCCTGAGAAGCCCAGGGATGTATACTTATATTAGTGAGTTAGTGAGTGTATAAATTGTGCAAACCTGGATCTCCTATAGGGCAGTTTGAAAGAATGTTTATAAGTAGTACTTTTGCATTGTTATCAGTTAGCTAGAGTCCTAACATTTATAAGTCAGCTTCCAGAGTCAGAAAGGCATGTGGATAGTGCACACATACTTACAGAAACATAGTTTCTTTAATCTGTACTTTTATGTTACTAGTAAATTGACTCTGAGTGTAGATGGCATTTTTAGATAAACAACATTGTAAATAGTCTCATTTATAGAGTATTTACTCACTATACAAAGCTACATTTAGGATTTGGAAAAGGTATTTATAAAAAAATAGACTCCATTTCTTATAGACCTGGGGTGCGAGGCTCTGTTCAAAGGGGGAAAGCAGGTATATTATGATACCCACAGGGAAGAACTTGAGTGGCTCCTTGTCTTCACGATTGTGTCTTTATTTTGATCTGAACTTATGTCATAAACCTGATTTTGAAATAAATACGGAAGAGTGTTTTAAATTTTATCTTGTCTTCTTTTCTCTAGTTTTAAATTGCCCTTCGACAGTGAAGGTGCTGTCCCCAGAAGATGGAAAAGCGGATATTGTGAGAGCTGCCCAGGATTTTTGCCAGTTAGTAGCCCAGCAGCAGAGGAAGCCCACAGATCTGGATGTAGATCTGCTAGACAGCTTACTTAGTAAGTCTGAACCGTTTCTCCTTTGTCTCCCAAACACACAGATGAAAGCGTATTTCAGTTCTTTTCAGGGGCTACATAGTGAGACCCCGTCTTGGGGTGGGGTGTCGGGAGGCTTTTATTGCTATACCTCTTACAGTGCTGACATTTAGTGACCCACATATGAGAATGATTTCAAGATATGGAACTTAATTTTCCACATAATGGGAAGATTTCATAAAAGGAAAGATTTACTCAGTTATTTTAATTTGGGTATGTGTGTGGGCACGTGGGCAGCGGTCAGACGGTAGCTTTCTGGAATTGCTCCCAGGCTGGGTAGAACTCCCTTCCCCCATCTTGATAGCTCAAGGGAAGGTTTTTGAGGATTTTTAAGAAAATGAGTATTCTTGGCAATTGGGATTTCAGTGGGCTGTGGCTCTTTCTGTCCTCTTCCACTGCTTCTCCCAGGTTAGCTTACGCAGTTTATTGTGAGGCAATCTCCCCGATTCCGCCTGTCCAGCTCTCCTTTGTGCATTCATTCATAGCATGCAGACAAACCACTGTAGATGTCATACTCTGCTAAAATACAGCATCCCATGTGAATGCTCATATATAAGTATGTCCATGCATCCCCCACCTCACCCCATATGATAGTCTTTGCTATGCTGTTTCTCTCTGGGGTCCTTTTAGGAACCTTTTGCCTTAACTCAGTGGTCCTTCTTCCTAGCATTATCTTTAATGGTTAAAAAAAAAGAGAATCTTTCTAAAAATTAATATCCATTGATGGCTTATGATCCTAAGACATTCATTTTTCATCCATTCACATAGAGTCCCACATACCTTATTTATTAACCATGCATTTTCTGTCTCAGTTATTTACTTAGCTCTTCATTCGGCTGGATTGTTCACCTCTTGCTTTCTGTCATTGGTTAACTGTGTGGGCTCAGTGAGCTCAGTGAGCAGCAGACTAGTGTAGAGCTATTTCATCAGAGTTACTGAGATATTGACCATTTCTTGGACAGTTTGAAGCTTAATCAGAGAGGAATTTATAAATATGTCATAAATGGTAGCTTGAGGGGGTCCATAGATGGCCGTTGGTTAGCCCATAGGAGGAAGTGTGAAGTTCAGAGCCTAGGAGCTTCAGACCTGGTTAATTTATCATAAAAATGTATACAGATTTTTAGAAATTATTTGTATCATATATATATAATATATATATATATATTATATATATATGTCTCATTATACATACACACACACACACACACACACACACACACACATATTTACTTTCTAGGCAGGGTTTCTCTCTGTTTAGCTCTGGCTATCCTGGAACTCCCTCTGCAGACCAGGCTGGTCTCAAACTCAGAGTTCAGCCTCCCTCTGTCTCCCTAGTGTTGGGATGAAAAGGCCTGAGCTGCTACCACTCAGCTTTCTTTTATTTTTTTTGAGATTAGTATTCTCCCTCTCTTTTCTCCAAATCCTCTCATACTATCCCTCCACATTTTTTTTTAATTTTTTATTTTCTGCATCAATTGTTCTCCCCTCCTTCTCTCCCCACCGCTCTTACCTTTCCCTAAATATTATCTGCTCATTCTGTATAATGTTACCTGTATGTATGTTTTTGGGACTGATCATTTGGTGTAGGAGGACCAGTGGGTTTGCTCTTTCTCCTTTTAGCATTCTTGGCTGCCTGTAGTTCTCTGTGTAGGGTCAAGGCCTCATGGGCTTTCATCCTGTGCACCTTAGCATGACTGTTGCCCCTGTTGACTCAGGTTTAGGCATTTATATTGGTAACACTTTATGGGTGTAGCTTCTCAGATTACTAGGAGACACACTCTCACAACAGATGCCCTGATTCTCTTGATCGTACAATCTTTTAAACTTAGTTAACTGAAAGTCCTTTATGACTGTGTTCTTAACTGATAGTCCTTTATGACTGTGTTCATACTTCCCTTAGGCAGCGCCCCCCAAACAAACAAAGAAACAAACAGAAGAAAACCATTGGTTTGCCTTTTGACTAAATTTTATACTTATTAGAAATTGTATATAGTATGTAGATTTCATATCCTGCCTAATATTGAACACATATGTACTCAGCATAATTTTATTTTGTTTTCTTTTTAAAGAGAGTCTCACTATAATGCCAGGACTGGTCTGAAACTCACTATATAGAACAGGTTGACCTCAAATTCATAGAGATCCACCTGCCTTTCCCTCCTGAGTGCTGGGATTAAAGGCATGTGATATTATACCCAACAAGCATAATATTTCTGAGGTTTGTCTGTGTTCAGTGTATTAGTAGTTCATTACTCTAGATTCTTTCATTGAGTGTATTCTGTTCTGTGGATAGAGCTCATTTTATCCATTCACTAGTTGATAGACATTTTGTTGGTAGTTTTTGATAATAAATATTGCTGTGACCACTTGCACGCATGTCTTTGTGTGGGTGTGGTTTTTTTTCTGGAAGGTAGATAGCTAATAATGGAGTTGTATCATGTGGTGAGTGAGGGTTTCATTTGTTTCATATCCTTGCCGGCAAGCTAGGCGGCTCTGTCTGCTCATTCTTGTTGCAGTATGTGACAGTGTTTAATTTTCCAACATCATGGCTAATGATGATGAGGAGCTTTGATGTGCTCACTTGCCATCTCTAATTTTTTTGGTAAAGTATGTGCTTAAATATTTTGCCTATTTTTATTATATGCTAGTTTATAGTATGTGTGTGTGTGTATGTGTGTGTGTGTGTGTGTGTGTGTGTTGCACATACGTACAGATGAGAGGACACACTTTAGTAGCGGTTATTTCTTTTTTTCCCACCATATGCATCCCTGTATCAATCTGAGGCCGTCAGGCGAGGTAGCAAGCACCTGCTCTTAGAGTTGAGTTTTAGGATGATATCGTTTGATAGTCAGCATGCACTTGTAAAAAAGTAGTGATAAAATACAGGGTTTACAAATATCTCCGTGGCTTACTTTCTCATTGTTAAAAGTGATTTCTTTAACATGTTTAATTTTTATGAGCTCAATTTTTTATTGTGTAGATATCATATATACATTTGTTTTCTTATGTAAGAGCTCTTTGCCTAACCCAAAGTCTCAATTCTCTCTTTTTGTGTTTCCTTCCTTTACAAGTTTTATAGGCTAAGTTTTGTAAAAGTAAAAGACATGAGATTTCAGGTGTTTTTTTTTTTTTTTTTTTTTTTTTTTTTTTTTTTTTTTTTTTTTTTTTTTTTTTTTTTTTTTTTTTTTTTTTTTTTTATATCACTGTTGTCCGGCCCCTCATTTCTTTTACGGCTACTTTAGGTCAATGGAACACTGAAGACAATTTATAAGATGTAGCTGAGAATTGGTCTTTTAGGTTTTGTAGCTAAGATATGGGCATGGAATGAAAGGAGATAGATTTCTTTTTTCTTTTTTCTTTGTTGTATTTTTGTTGTGTTTTTTTGGTTTGTTTATTTTTGTTTTTGTTTTTGAGATATGGTCTCACAATTTAGACCATACTAGTCTCAAACTCACAGACTTACTTGGCTCTGCCTTCTGAGTTCTCTATTTATTTATTTATTTATTTATTTATTAAAGCTTTTAAGCACAAGAGTGTAGTTACCCTGGGGATCCAGAAGAGAGTGTCAGATCTCCTAGAGCTTTTGTTGTGGGTTCTGGGAACTGAAGTCTGGTCTTCTCAAAGACCATTATGGGCTCTTAATCACTGAGCCACTTGTCCAGCCCAGAGATGGTTAATTCCTGATGAACTTTTCCTTTTTTAAAGTTACTTAGTTCTGGGGCCAATATAAGCAATTATATCCCCAAAGCAATGTTTTTCTCAAGATGCTAAGATAAAAGGGGCTTTAGAGGGTGAGAATTGAGTTACTTCATAAGGTAATAGTGTAGTTGGACGGACTTTTGACAGTTTGCACATTTGGAGTGAGCATAGTACTTGTTTGGAGGGTGTTGATATTCAGATGAGGCTTCTGAAGAGAACAGGCAAGGAAATGTAAGAAGCCTTTGAATGTTTGTGTTAAATGGTACATGGTAATTTCATGTGTGTCTTTATTCCCAAGGTTCACATTGTTTCCCTGATCCTGACTTAGTGTTGAAGTTTGGTCCTGTGGACAGCACATTAGGCTTTCTTCCCTGGCAAATCAGATTGACTGAGATCGTGTAAGTAACTGAAAGTATGTTGGCTTTGTTCTCTGATCCCAGCACTGTACTAGATCTAATGCTAATACTACCCCCTTTAACTCAGGTGCTTAAGTATGAGTGGCAAAATAAAGGCCTGTAGATGAATCAGACAGTAAAGTATGTGACTGTGCAGATGTTTGGCATTGACATTAGTGACCTTAGGTGATCATGAGTGAGTACTGTCTGAGTGCTGCAGTTGTTGTTCCACAGGAAAAGTGGGAATATACCCAGGTGTGAACAATTTTGTATGATGGTAACAGTGAGTGGGAAGAGAAGCAACAGAGAGACTATGGTGTGTAGGGATGCGGGGCAGTTCCTGTGTTGGAGCAATAGTGTGATTGGAATGAAGATAGTTTTGATAGCACAATAACAAGTAGACTGGGAGTGGGAATAGCTAGAAGGATAGGTAGTACTGGAAGGTGATTTTGGAAGGTTTATTTGGCCATTATGGCTAGAGCTGGATTGGAGAAAGCAAAGCGAGAAGATGGTTGAAGGGCCTCTACATGTGATTTTGGGACAAGTACAGTGAAGGGAATGAGATTACTCACGTAGAACAGGGTTTGCAGACTTATAAAATAGCCAGAAAATGAGTATCTTACACTTTTCAGGTCGTGTGTCTTCTGCTTAATCATTAAATTTGCCTGACTCAGCAAGTGCAGCTAAATCACAGACTGCTCATGAACAAACATGACTATAAAAATATACTGTTAATTGAACATGCCTGTAATTCCTATGTTCAGGAGGCTGAGACAGGAGGAACAGGTCAGAGCTAGCCTGACCTACATAACTGAGTTCTGGACAAGCCTGAAACTTTGTCTAATAAGCAAAACAAGTAAGCAAACAAAGACACATTGTTATTTGTTGACTCCTGTTTTAGAATAAAAGAGAGAGAGAGAGAGAGAAGTCCCCACCCCCACCCCCAAGACAGGGTTTCTCTGTCTTCAAACTCAAGAGATCTGCCTATCTCTGCCTTGAGTGCTGGGATTAAAGGTGTGTGCTACCATGGCTAGCTAGAATAAAAGAGAGATTTAATAAACTTAAATATATTCAGCTTTTATATTATGAGTGGAAAAATACTAGAACTCATTTGTCCTGTGAGGATTATTTACTGAATGTGACTATACCATAGCACTTTACTAATTGTAGTAAAACTTAGGAGAGGAAGGGCAATGCCTCCTAAGGTTTTAAGATGAATTGACTGGGAGAATTGTTGTTTTGAGAGGAAATCTGAGGGTAAAGGGACTCCTCACTTATAAAGGGGAGATGCAGATGATCTCAAGGCTGTACACTGTTTAATGGAAACACTCAGTAGGACACATACATGCATAGAATTGGTGATGGGATAAGAAGGGTAAAAAAGAAAAGGACCCTAGAAGTGGTCAACCTGGTCAGAACAGAGGATCTCTCCAAAGCTTCCTTTAAGAACTGCAGGTTTGAGAGTTAAAGACAGCCTGAAATGAATAGGCTCGAGAGCACCCAGTAGAGTGTGGGCAACTGTCCAGCTGCTGCAGTCACAGCACAGGGACTGTGTGCATGCAGCTCAGCTCTCCAGGCCTGGTTATCTTTCTGAGAGGCCTGTGCCTGTTTGCCCCAAGGTTTGCCAAGTCTTCAGAAACTTTTCAGATCAGTGCCAAGAAGTTAGCTGGAAAGTGGAGAAAAGACCGTTAGGTCTTGAGTCTCAGCTATGCAGCTCAGTAAGGTAGCTTGGGAAAGTTAGATTAATCTGTTATTACTATTGCTATTATTATTATTATTATTATTATTATTATTAAGATAGGTTCTCTCTAATCTTGACACTTTTGTTTTGTTTTTGTTTTTCAAGACAGGGTTTCTCTGTATAGCCCTAGCTGTCCTGGAACTCACTTTGTAGACCAGGCTGGCCTCGAACTCAGAAATCCACCTGCCTCTGCCTCCCGAGTGCTGGGATTAAAGGCATGCACCACCACGCCCGGCTCTAATCTTGACACTTTTTATTGTAGACCAGGCTGGCCTTGATCTCAACAAGAGATCTGACTGCCTCCCACATACTAGAATTAAAGGCATATGCTACCATGCCTGGCTACTGTTATTTTTTAATAGGCATTTTAATTAAGAGTTGAGGATTTGAATGGCACAGATGACAGACAGCTGTCACATACAGGTTGCCCACTGTACCTGTGTCTGTACATTTCTCCTAGTGCTTGTATTTGGCTGAGGTTTGTCTGTATTTGTCTGCTATTCAGAAGACTAAGATGGTGACGTCAGATAATCTGAGAGATCAGAAGCTAAGAAACATTCAGCAGCGTCAGACACCAAGGGCAGTGGCACAGAGGAGACACACACTGGTAGATAGGGCAGTTACTAAAATGTGGAAGACAGGAGTGTTGGAGGTGTAAGGGAGGCATGAAGCAGATTTAAGGAACAGTGCCATCAAATATCATTTGAATAGAGATAGTAAGACAAGGTTGGCAGCAGACATTATTTTCATTCGATGTTGGGAGATTAGAGGGAAAGTTGGCCACTTTCAAGATTCTTGGCAGTTGGAGGAAGGATAGTGAAGAGCTGTAGCAGAAGAGAATCTAGGGTCAGGGCTCATGCAGGACTTCTTTTTAATAGTAGGGTGGTGTGTGTTAGAGTGTGTGTGTGTGTGTGTGTGTGTGTGTGTGTGTGTGTGTGTGTAAGTGTGTGTTATGTGACTAGAGCTCTGAATGTGGCTTTTGTAATCTGACCATGTGTTTGGCTCTAACAGTTTTGAGTTTCTAAACCTTATTCTGTAGCTGTACAAAATAGAGAACTTTTTTATACTGATTTTTGAAAATTATTTCATGCATGTAGAGTACCTAGAACCCCTCTCATCCTGTGTTCATACTGCCTTTCCTGTGCTTGCCTTCACAGGCTCAGTGTCCTTGCAGCAGCTGGTGGGGTGGGTCACACAGTCACGTATTGTTTGCTTGCTGTGTCACTGTGTGGGAGGGAGTGACACACAGCTCTGGCCACGAGCTGGTAAGAAGTATCTGGTTTTACCGTGAACATGCAGAGTTCTTGCAGTGAATTTGGGTATATTGTTAATACACAGGTCTCTAACTTTAACATAGGTTTTTGTGTTAACACATTGTGAATCTAACTCATTGTATATGAATTTTCTCTTGTAAAAAGAAGGGAGATTATTTTTGCTTGAGCTATCTCCAATCACACTTGACAAGACTGGCCTATTCTGTGTACAGTTACTTTTTACTGCCCTTGCTCCCTTTGGACGCCTCCACCCCCACATTATAGTGTGTCATCTAATCTTTCCCCTGTGTTCTCTTCTCAGCTCTCTGCCTTCTCACCTAAACATCAGCTATGAGGACTTCTTCTCCGCCCTTCGGCAGTATGCAGCTTGTGAACAGCGGCTGGGAAAGTAACAGACCCTGCTTGCATAATTTGACTTCAGGCTTTTGGAGAAAAAGGACCTAAGTGACACTGATGTTTACAAAGTACCTATAAAACTCTGTACACACCTAGTTCATATTCCTCATAATTTATCAACAAACACAAAAAAGTGTCTTACTTGAGAGCGAATGAGTGTGTGTGTGTGTGTGTGTGTGTGTGTGTGCGTGCGTGTGCGAGCGTTCGTGTATGGAAATAAATTTATAAATGGGGGCACATTGGAGAATGGAGTATATAGACTGGAATTCAAGCAAGTAACAGCAGTGTGTGTCTTAGGAACTGAGATTCCAGCTATAGAGGCTTCAGTTCCTGCTACTTCCCTGTTATCTGGGGAGTAGAGGGAGTGAGTAGAACTGAGTTAGTTGTCTGTGGTGGGTGGGGATAATTTTTGTTCAGTCTTTTTTAGTGACCAAACTTTAATTTTTAAGAATAATATATTGACTTACTAAGGGGGAAGTATTCTCATTTTGAGTGACATTCAGAGGTTCACGCTTGCTTATCTGCCGAGCAAAGGGAACGTCCTCAGATTTCCGTCCATTTCATTTCTTCATTAGAGTAAACAGCGGGACTTGGAGGATTTCTTCATTAGAGTAAACAGCGGGACTTGGAGGATTTCTTCATTAGAGTAAACAGCGGGACTTGGGAGGATTAGTCTGGTGTCTATTCTGAGCTATAGAGATCATTTGACAAAAAAAAAAAAAAAAAAACTTACACTATTTGATATACAGAATAGAAAACATTTAAATATTGAATTAGGCACTCAAACCCAACCAAGTGAATGAACAATCATCTTAAAGGTAGAATCTCTTAAAGGACAGTTTTGATTTCCTTCTGTGTGTGAAGATACTGGATAGTACCCAAATCATTTAAAAAGTGTTTCCACTAGCTTTTTATTTAAAAATAAACATTTGAGAGAAGTTACCAAGGCAGCTCTTGTCTTCAGAAGTAACCTGCTCCTCTTCAGTGGCACCTGAGATTTTCTTCTCCCTGTAAATCTCGGTGACAACGTGATTGAGTAGAATGTAGGCCTGTATTACCAAAGTCTGTGAGCATAATTGAACTTGGTCTTCTGTGTTCTAGAGAACAGCACTGCTTCTGACAAGTGAATTCTTGATAAATGCCTAATGTTTTTTTCTCACACTGCTAATCTTTGGATGGAAACCATTCTTTATACTTGATGGACAGTTTTCAGAAAACTTTTATCAACAGGTATACAAGAGTCATGTACATTTAGAATAGAGCGGTTTAAATGCTAGGCCTCAGAAATCTGAAAAAAGATAGCAAAGAAAATGGATTTGGAACATATGGCTTGGAATTGCTTGTCAGACTCTGAAGAAGATGTGTTTCAGCTTTGGATTACAAACCCCATTTATGATTTTTAAATATACTTGAAATAAAGCGATTAAAATGAATTTTGGTCCAGTCACATTACTTTGCACTTTTTTTTTTTGTACAAAATTTTAAAGACTTAATTTATTGCCAAAATTCTGTGTAAAGCTACAGTGTATCTAACAGTTGTTAGAGAACTCCCCATTTCTGTTCCCCTGTGCTGTGTATGGTCTGTGTTCCTCTGGTTTGATTCCCTCTGTGGGTGGGGGAGGGGCAGAGTGGTGTGTAATTTAAGGCAATTTAAGGTCTTTTCTAAACACATTAGCTATAAATGTCCGTTTTAGACCTTCTGGAGTATGCACAGCTTTAATGAATTAAATTTACTGGAATCAATTGAAATAAGAGTACTCAAGGTTATAATGAAGTTTGTTAAATTACCCTTTGGAATAGAGCCAAAATCCTAGAGTTGAGTTTTTATACTTCCTTCCACACAACCAAACAAGTCCTTAGCCTATAACCCAAGACTGTTTGTGTGACAATTTGTTAGGAACAATTGCTTAAGCAAGTCAAACGTTTTGAATTTAAATGTAGGCCTTCAGGATCTTCTCACATGAGGTCAACTGCTAATGCAATGTCTACTCTTCAAAAAGCACTGATCATTCTCCAGTTCTTGCCAAGATCATCCCAAGTTGGATATCATCAAAACTATCTTTGTGCTCCCAAAAACTTGGTGTTCATGTATATCCCTTTAAATTGTTTCTCCTTGACACGCTCCACAATGGCAAAGATACCAAGTCATACCTACTCAACAGAGGGCATGGGACATATGAAGAAATGGAGACGTTAACTTCGTTCTAAAGCCTGATTGTAGATTGCTCCTTAAAACTGAACAGTTATTGTTTGAAGTTGAAATGCTGATTATAATGTGAATAGCAAATTCTGGTATGTTGTGACTAAGGCTTAAGAGTGCCTGTTTCTGACAATAAAATGTTCCAATATTAATGAACAGTGCCAAATACACTGTGCATATCTATAATTTTCCATTTGAATGTATGTTAATTACTCCCTTCTATGTGATGGTCCCATGCTTGGAGTCAGTGAAGCCCTTGTGATATTTGTCATGCTTGTAGATTTTGGCAACTTGTAAATAATGTGTATAGCAAGTTTTTATGATTAAGGAATCAGATTTATTGAATTTTATTATTGAAAGTTGAAATAAGATGTATGAACAAAAAAAATCAATAAAAGAATATACACTTTTCATGGACTGTAGTAGTATGTGAATGTTACATTTAGTTTGAACAGTTCTGAAGTATAAGGAGAAATGTATGACCAGATAGCAATCCTGCTTTTAGATAGTATGCTCTTGATTGGAACAAATTTTCATTTTTTTATCTGCTAAACATTTGCAATCTTACGTTTGTATTTTATTTAATACCAGAGTGAGGTTTAGCTTTGTTTTTCTGGGATTCTCAGGTTCCACAGTAATTACAAGCTGACTTTTCACTGAACATAGGAATGTTAACTTAAAAACAAATGTGTAGGTGGCTGGAGAGATGGCTTAGTGGTTAAGAGCACTGACTGCTCTTTCAAAGGTCCTGAGTTCAGTTTCCAGCAACCTACATGGTGGCTCACAGCCATCTGTAATGAGATTTGGTGCCCTCTTCTGGTGTGTCTGAAGACAGCTACAATGTACCCATATAGATAAATACATCTTTACAAAAAAAACCCCACCATTCTCAAAAAAAACAAAACAACAACAACAAAAAACAACCATGTAGCTTTGTAAGAACTACTTTAATTGAAAGATAAGAACTTTGCTATCTTATGCAGTATACTGTTCCCTTCCTGAAGACAACCTCACTGTAAGACAGCTTTATGTGCATAGTGCTCATCTATAGCTAGGGCACACCAAAGGTCACATTTTAACTCTATAGGAAATGCCTTTAACACAAGTGACTGTAGGTGACTTTGTTGTGCAGACTTTCTTGTAGGTGACTTTATTGTGACTCCCGAGAGTGACTGCAGGATGGTTTGAATGAAAAACCAGGGCCAATGTTAGCAGTACCCAAGATTATCTGTAAAGTAATAAAATCTGCAGAGGAGAATGTGAAAAGAATTTGTTCAAGGCTTAACATTCTGATACAGACTAATAAAACTGAAGAAACTGAAAGGATTCTGAGGACAGAAAGGAAGAGCCCTAGGTTACATTTTTGGTGATGATCCTCTCAGGACTTTTGTAATTTTATTAAATATGTGTATATATATCAGGCTTAATAAAGATATTCTTTTAAGCTATACACCCAGAATTTAAGTTTTTCTGTTCAGTATTTGGTTATTTTGTGGCTATAAACAGTAATATCAGCCACATGGAAATAGGACATTGCACATTCATTTTAATGAGTATTTAATCATCATCCAAATTCTTTCCATCCTATAACATTTTAGGGACTAGAAATTAATTTTAGCATTAAATATAAAGAAGTACAAAAAATGAAAGTTAATCTCTGGTTCTTTGTTGTTGACCATTTCTTTTCTTTAGAAATAGTGACTTAAGTTTCGGTTAGGAAGACAAGAAACTCTGGAGCTTGGCAAAAAGAGAAATGAAGCTGTCAGAAGATGGTCAATCATCAGCTCAGGTCTAGAAGATGGGCAATCATCGGCTCAGGTCTAGAAGATGGGTGTCGTGGTTTGAATAGGAGTAGTGTTTGAATGCTTGGCCCAGAAGGAATGGAGGTGCGGCCTTGTTGGAGGATCTACATCACTGTGGGGTCCTCTTTGAGGTCTTAGATGCTCAAGCCAGGCCTTCAGATCAAGATGTGGAACTCTCAGATTCTCCAGTACCATGTCTGCCTACACATGGCTATATTTCCCACCATGATGATAATGGACTAAACTGAAACCATATGCCAGCCCCAATTAAATGTTTACCTTTATTGGAGTTGCTGTGGTCATGTCTTTTTACAGCAGTAGAAACCCTAAGGTCAGTTCAAGTCTATAGAAGATGCGTAAGTGCCAGCTCAAGTTGGTCTGTCAAGGAATATGCCCATTGTGGTTGATGTAATTCAGTAGTTGTTTCCTGTATGGGTTTGGTTGTAGGAGTCTGTTGTAAGTACTCCTTGAAGTACTTGTTAATCCTTAGGCTATACAGGGCTGTATTAAATTTACTCTATTTATTGGTGAAAGTGGGGGTTGGTTGGTAATAGTGACAGTGACCAAGTCTTTCTGTGATTGATATCAGATCATTTGAAAGAAAATGGGACATCGAGAAAACTATCTGGAGATGTTGGACATAGGGTTTGTCCAGTGTTTTGCATGTCAGTGGAGACATTTGTCACTTTGTCAAGGAGGGCATAACTGTCTTTATTAGAAGACAACAAAGAGGCTGGGCATGCACAGGGCAGTCCTCCCTCCTAACAGAATCGTCCACCCTTAGGATGAGTCAGATGGCACTTCAGAATCCTTGGTCTAATTTGGATTTCTAGAGTTTTTGTCTTTTTTTTCCCCCTAGTTTGGGGAGAAGTAACAGTGGGTGTTGCCCAACGTCATCTATTGAGTGGTTTTGTTTGTACTAACCTGTATTTTAAAAAGACGAACCACACTTGGTAGTTAGGCCTCACTTCTTTTCTAAATCTAAGTCTCTTCCTCTGTGGGAACAAAGGATTTCTTGTCAGAATATATTGTTTAACATTTATATGTGTGCTTGTGTGTTTGTGTCAGAATATATTGTTTAACATTTATATGTGTGCTTGTGTGTTTGTGTCAGAATATATTGTTTAACATTTATATGTGTGCTTGTGTGTTTGTGTCAGAATATATTGTTTAACATTTATATGTGTGCTTGTGTGTTTGTGTCAGAATATATTGTTTAACATTTATATGTGTGCTTGTGTGTTTGTGCCACTTCACACTTGTGGAGGTCAGAGAGCAATGTTGAGAAGTCAGTTCTCTTTCTTGGGGATAGAACTCAAGTCTTTATGCGTGGTGGTAGTTGCCTTTACACGCTGAGCCATCTTGGTGGCCCCAAATCTTTTCACAGCTGATGACTTCTAATACAATCTGTTCCTTTTGTCTGGAACTTTTCTCCTTCTTGTTTTCTGTTAAATTCTTACCCCCAGCTACAAATGAGCTTGAGCTTTTAGTGTTTGTGATTTCTTCAAGCCGTGGCTTGTCTCTGTCACCCTTCACTGGTAAAATGTCCCCCAAACTTCCTTTCTTACTGTTTCAGAATTCTTGACCCCCTTAACTCAACCCATTATCATACAGCATCCTCTAATTCAGTGGGGTGATGCAGAGGTTATAGAGGACTGCTAGTTACTGGACTGCTCCATTCTTCTGACTTGGTCAGCCCATGGAACTTCAAACACCAACCCAGGGGTGGCATGATGGTCTGCACCCTCCCATTCCAAACACTAAGAAAATGCTTTACCTGCTTGCCTAGAGACTGTTTTGTGGAGGCATTTTCTCAACCGAGGTTCTCTCTCAGTGACTCTAGCTTGTTCAGAGTTAACATAGAAACTAGCCAGCATGCTCGCCTAACTCAGAATAGCATCACCATTTTCAAAAGACCGAAGAGATTGTCTTTCTGCAATTTTATTTTTACTCTCTTGAGTCATTCTGCCTTTAAAAAATTCTAAGTTTTATTAGAACTACACATGCCCCGGCCTGCAGATGTACCTTGTTGCTGGTTTGTAATAAATTTCTCATTTCCAAAGCTGCTCTTTTCTACTTGTTATGTTCAGTACTAAATTAGTTCATTGTATTGTTTCTCTCTCAATTCATATCCTGAGGCAGTTCCTCCACCCCACCTTCCTTATGAAGTGTTATGTGGAAATAGCATCTGTAGGGGAGGTAATTAAAGTTAAATAGGTTATAAGGGTGGGGGCCCAAGGCCAACTGAATTGCTATCCTCTGAAGAGGAGGCTATGTCAGAGCTGAAGAAGATAGTCGTCTGAGCAGGGTGTGGTGGCGCACGTCTTTAGTCCCAACACTGGGAGGCAGAGGCAGGCGGATTTCTGAGTTCGAGGCTAACCTGGTCTACAAACTGAGTTCCAGGACAGCCAGGGCTATACAGAGAAACCCTGTCTCGAAAAACCAAAAAAAAAAAAAAAAAAGAAAGCCGTCTGAAGCAAATACTGATTTGATCTGAGAGTCCCAGTTTCCAGAAAAGGAATCCTGACTTTCTGTTTTATACACTATGTGTGTGATATTTTGTTGTGGCTGCCCAAGGAGGTATTAACACCTTGCAACATTTATCCCACCATCTTACTTACTGTTCTATTGCTGTGAAGAGACATCATGACCAAGGAAGCTTATTGAGGAAAGCATTTAATTGGGGGCTTCCTTACAGTTTCGGAGGGTGAGTCAATGACCGTCATAGTGGGCAGTATGGCAGCAGGCAGGCAGGCATGGTATTGGAGCTGTAGCTGGGAGTTTATTACCTTAACCACAAGTTGGAGACAGAGGGAGGGAGAACAGAGGTAGGGAGGGCTTTTGAAATCCCAAAGCACCCTCCTAGTGGCACACCTCCTCCAACAAGGCCATGCCCAATTCTTCTTAAACAATCCACTAACTAGAAAACAAACATTCAGATATGTGAGCCTATATGGGGCATTCTCATGGTAACCACTACACCACCTTACCTCTCTCTTCTATATGTTCTACAAGCTATTGCAGAAAAACTTGCCACAGCACAGCGTTGCCCTCTTCTTTCCTGATGTAAAGCTTCCCAACGTCTGTGTCGCAAGTTCAGCCTTTGTAATTCGAGTAAAGAGCCCTATATATAATTGTAGCCTCCACATTCAACATGTTTCCTATTTTCTTAAAAATATGCAGTAGTATCTGGGTTTGTTGTCTCTAACCCATAATCCTAGCTTGTGGGAGGGTCAGGAATTCCAAGCCAGCCGAGCTACCAGGGACCCTGTCTCAAAAACAACACAACACTCACAAAATAACCATAGCTTTATTGTAATCACGCACCATTTGCTCTTTATGGTATTCTGCAACTTGGCTCACATTGTTGGGTTTAGTAGGAATCGGCTTTTGTTTCTGCATGTTGGAATCTTTCACCTTTTGGTGAAAGATCCATGGACAGTACTGCTGTTTCTGTGACGTCTTCATTTCTCTTAATTAGATGCAGCTCTGTCTACACGAGACACCCCACCACACAGAATTTTCTGCTTTTTATTGGACAGACTTTCTATGTCTGAGATGCAGTAGTTTCTAAAAAAGTATTTTAATGCGTTACTGAAGTGGAAACTTTAAGCGTTCTTTGGAAAGTCAGGTGTGTTGGACAGTGTTTCATTGGGCAAACATGTGAAGGAATGTTTAGCTGAAGCAGACACAGGAGAAAGGATGTTCTGTTAAAGCAAACACATGAAAGACTATGCAGTGAAGGATTCTTGCTAACAACACGCATGTATTGGTCCTCCTTACATTGCATAGTTGAGCTCCATTTGTCGGGACTCCATAGAGAGAAACTTGCCAAAAAAAATTTCTGGTGGTTTGCTATGGCTTTTTTTTTTTGTTTCTTCAGCAGACTCAGGCCGATTGGCAGAGTAATGTCATCTGAGACAGGTGCATGTCCTGAGGCAAAACCCACAGAGGACACATGATGTTTAGAGGGCTTAACTAGGACTGGATGGACAGTGCAGGAGGCTGAGCTTGGCTTGCTGGCACAGCTAGCTGTGCAACACTTGTAGGTCTCGACATTTCCAAGAACTCCTCCTTGTGTTCTTCCTGGTCCCTGTGCTGAGGCCGAGACCTAGCTGTCTCTGCTACGTAGTGCTACCATTGCTGATCAGTGTTTGCTATCCCAACTCTACAGAACTGGACTGATGGTGTATCTTTAAAGTGTTTGCTAGTGGATCAAGCTGCCGCTGGTGACCTGTGAACTGGACTGCCGATTTCCAGACAACACATCTGGGAGTTGCTCCAAAGAACATTTCTAAACAGGTCCACTTTCCCCATATCCTTTCTTTTACACTAACTCTGATGGGTGGTGGGCTACAAAGGAGGTTAAAATGTTTAAAAATGATCATTAAAAATAGATTTTGAAAAAATTAAGTTACACATTATGGATCTATCTATCTATCATCTATCTATGAGATTTGGCATTTCTAACTCTTCTAATGTTTTACATGGGGAATATAATTAAATTAAATTGGTGCCATTAGGACTTCTGTTTGCATTACAATATGCTTTGTACAAGTCCTTTCAAGTCACTTTCCTAAGAGTTTTTCCTCACACCCATTATATCAAATCAAATACTTAAACTGTACCATTCAAGATCCTATTGTTTAAGTCCAGGCACACTAAACTGTCTGAAACATTGGCTTATGGCTTATGTAAGGGGAGAGATGTGGAAGGGAGAGCGCCCTGAGAACAAGAGACTACTCTGAATGTTGGCAGCCCTAATTAGCCTTGACCAACCTGGGATAGGGAAATATCAACTGATGAGTGCCTCTATCAGATTGGCTCATGCCATGCATGAACACATAGCTCTGGGTTATATAATGACGCTAGCTGAACAGAAGCAAAAGGCTGGGAAGCAGTGCTCCTCTGTGGTGGTCTCAGCCTCAGTTTTCACCTCCACGTTGTTCCTGCTTGCCTTGACTTACCCACATGATGGGCTATAAAGTGTATGGTGAAATAATCCCCTTCCTCCCCAAGTTGTTTTTGGTCAGAATTTTTGCATAACCACAGAAAGAAAACTGGGGCAAAAGTATTGATTTAGTTGTATGCAAATTCTTATGTAATTTTTTTTTCTTTCTAAATTCATGCTAATTGATACCTCAGATGTACAGTGTTGGAGATGATGGCCATCCATGTGTCATATTAGGGTTAAGTGAGAATGCTCTAGAGTTTCTCCATGATTGTAGTACTGTCTGGGGACTGCATGCTCCTTTGTATCTTTATTTTTCTTTGTACTTCTGGCTATCCTGGAACTCACTCCATAGATCAGGCTGCCCTTGAACTCACAGAGATCCACCGGCCTCTGCCCCCTGAGTACTGTGATTAAGGCATGAGCTACCACTGCCTGGCTCTCTCTCTCTCTCTCTCTCTCTCTCATATGTGTGTGTATGTATATTTCTTTATATACATATAGATGTGGGTCTTATTTATTATATAGATATTATTATTAGTGAATGTTAAATTTTGTTGCAGGTATTTTAGAATATTCAGACATAGGGGCTGGGAAATGGCTCATTCAAAAAAGTGTTGACTGCCAGAGACTGCCCCACCCGGGGGTCCATCCCATAATCAGCCACCAAGCGCAGACACTATTACATTTGCCAGCAAGATTTTGCTGAAAGGACCCTGATATAGCTGTCTCTTGTGAGGCTATGCCAGTGCCTGGCAAATACAGAAGAGGATGCTCACAGTCATCTATAGCATGGAATACAGGGCCCCCAATGGAGGAGCTAGAGAAAGTACCCAAGAAGCTGAAGGGGTCTGCAACCCTATAGGAGGAACAACAATATGAACTAACCAGCACCCCCAGAGCTTGTGTCTCTAGCTGCATATATAGCAGAAGATGGCCTAGTCAGCCATCATTGGGAAGAAAGGTTCCTTGGTCTTGCAAACTTTATATGCCCCAGTACTGGGGAACGCCAGGGCCAAGAAGTGGGAGTGTGTGGGTAGGGGAGCAGGGCAGGGGGAAGAGTATAGGGGACTTTTGTGATAGCATTTGAAATGTAAATGAAGAAAATATCTAATAAAAAATTTTTAAAAATTTATGAATGACAATTAAAAAAAAGTGTTGGCTGCATAAGCATGAAGTCCTGTGTCCAATCACCAGCTCCCACATACACTATCTGAGTGTGCCTGTAATCCCAGGCCTGGGGAGGCAGAGACAGGATCCCTGGGCCTTGTTGGCCAGTCAGTCTAGCCACATCAGGCTCAGTGAGAGATCTTTTATCAGAAAATACAGTGGGAATTTACACAGTGGAGTATTATTCAGCTGTTAAGAAAATTGAAATGAAGAAAATTGTAGATAAGTGGACAGAGCTTGTTGTGGTAAATCTTCAACACAAATATACCCCAGCAATGAAAACACAACTTGATTAATCTGAATACATGCTGTGCGCCTAGATTGGGCAGATCTGCCACTACACTACCATCTTCCCCATCTATGAGATCCCTTAGAACTTGCAGTTTCTCCAGGCCATGTGCTTCTGCTTCGATTTTCTTCTTCCCCCTCCTCTACATCATCTCCCTCTTCCATTTTCTCCTTCTTCTCTCTCCCCACCTGCTGCACCTTCCCTTTTATCTGCCCAATCATCAGCTCTCCTTTACTTTACAAATTAATGTAGGAAGCAGGTTTACAGGGAATAACCTGAATGCTGTCTCATTCCATGTTCATAACCCCTAACAGGAGAACGGAATTAACATCAAATATAATTAGCCCCAGGGCTATCCACAACAAGAGCTAAAAACAGTCATCCTAAGTGATATAACCCAGACCCCCAAAGATAAATATTGTAGTTTTTCTCATATATAGAGAGGTTAGCTTTTAAGCCTTCAATAATTGTGCTATAATCTGAATAACTACAGATGTTAGGTATCTAGTAAAGAACCTATAGAAGGAGGAGTTCTCTGAAGGAAAGGGGAATAGAATATAGTATTAAAGAAGGGGGAGATAAAGAAGAGAGTAGAATAGGAGGATTAAATGGGGGAGGGGCTGAGAGGGCTGAGACTATTCTATCATGACATAGGGAGAGAAAGCTAATACTGAAGGTCTTCAAAAGCCATATAAAAACCTACTGTCAAAACTTTCTAAGATATATACAATATGAAAAGGATTTATCATGTAATAGGGGAGACAGTGGCCCAGCTACACATTCATGCCACCAAGTAAAACGTCCAGTGCCAGGAATGAGTTATGTCATGATGAATCATTGGCTTAAAAGTTCCCATGGACCCACCCCTAACCCCCAACATCACAGGCTGTTGTCAAGGCTATTGGTTGTTCTCCACAACTTGATGATAAGGTTCTTTTGCTGAAGACAACACTTAAGCTATGTTGTCTGACATGGAAAAGTCAAGCTGGTGCATAACTAGAAACTTTAACACTGACTAGTGTTCCTGGTGCTGGAGGCACTTTTTATACTATCTGAGGAGAAAGTACTTACTCTTACCCAGCGATGGACCCTGTGACCTACAACAGCCACCTGCCTTCCAGATATAGTGGTACAAATGTCATGGAGATAGCCTGCAACTTTTTGATTGGCTTTCATGCTCATTTCAGGAGATGGAACCCATACCTGATACTACTAAAATGTCCAGAAACCTGAGATAGATAGTTCATGGGCCTTTTGAAAAGACTTACTATTAATCTGCAAAGGAACATAGCAATAAAAGGATTCCTAGTGGCATATTGCCATGCCCACAGATCCTTGCCAGCATCTGCTGTCACCTGAGTTTTTGATCTTAACCGTTCTGGTGTGAAGTGAAATCTCAGGGTTGTTTTGATTTGCATTTCCCTGATGACTAGGGATGTTGGAACATTTTTTTAGGTGCTTCTCAGTCATTCAGTATTCCTCAGTTGAGAATTTTTTTTTCCAACTTTTATTAGATATTTTCTTCATTTACATTTCAAGTGTTATCCAGAAAGTTCCCTATATCCTCCCCCCTCCCGGCCCTGCTCCCCTACCCACCCGCTCCCACCCCCTGGCCCCGGCGTTCCCCTGTATTGGGGCATACAAAGATTGCATTACCAAGGGGCCTCTCCTCCCAATGATGGCTGACTAGGCCATCTTCTGCTATACAGGCAGCTAGAAACACGAGTGAAAGATTACTTTATGCTTTTTCTACATCATAGTTTCCCTCCTTGTGTTGGAGTTTTCTCTTTATTATACCTTAAAGCGCTGGAAGTGTGGAAAGATACTGTGTAAATTTGTTTTTCTCATGGAATACCTTGGTTTCTCCATCTATGGTAATTGAGAGTTTTGCTGGGTTTAGTAGCCTGGGCTGGCATTTGTGTTCTCTTAGGGTCTGTATGACATCAGCCCTGGATCTTCTGGCTTTCATAGTCTTTGGTGAGAAGTCTGGTGATTTTGATAGGTCTGTGTTTATATGTTACTTGACCTTTTTTCCCTTACTGCTTTTAATATTCTTTCTTTGTTTTGTGCATTTGATGTTTTGTTTATATTGTGACAGGAGGAATTTATTTTCTGGTCCAAACTATTTGGAGTTCTGTGGGCTTCTTGTATGTTCATGGGCATCTCTTTCTTTAGGTTTATAAGGTTTTCTTCTATAATTTTGTTGAAGATATTTACTTGCCTTTTAATTTGGAAATCTTCACTCTTCTATATCTTTAAGTTTGGTCTTCACATTGTGTCCTGGATTTCCTGTATGTTTTGGGTTAGGATCTTTTCACATTTTGCATTTTCTTTGATTGTGTGTCAATGATGGGAGAATTGGGTTCTGATGATAACCAAGTAATCTTGGTTTGTGTTGCTTCTGTTCTTATGCTTGTCTCCCGCCATCTGATTATCTCAAGTGCTCCCTGCCCTCTACATATCTGATTGGAGCCTGTCCTTCCTGTAATCCCATCTGAGTCAT
This sequence comes from Mus minutoides, assembly GCA_902729485.2. Lineage (NCBI taxonomy): Eukaryota > Metazoa > Chordata > Mammalia > Rodentia > Muridae > Mus > Mus minutoides. The sequence continues at coordinate 10,075 of CACVCL010021919.1, read as the reverse complement.
AACTCCTCAGAATCCAGCTTTCTCTGTGATCCTGGTATTCTGGGTGTGTCAGAGTTCCTGGGAGTCAAGCTGTCTCTGAGACACTGAGATCCTGGTGTGATCAAGCTCCTGGGATTCTGGGATCCTGCGATCCTGGAATCCTAAGATCCTGGGCATGCTAGAGCTCCTTGGAGTGGAGACTCCTCTGGGAACTGTGGGACTGTCCACCAAGATTGTGCCCAAGGTAGACCGGTGCCTACCAGAAGGAACCCAAGCCTCTGGCTGGGTGGGGTACCTGTGTCCTTGATCCTGCTGGTCCCAGTCACTCCTGGTGGTTTTGGAACAGATTTTGTGTTCTACTCACAGGTGATCCTAAGATCCTGGGTGCTAGAGTGCCTGGGAGTGGAGACTCCTCTGGGGACCTTGGGACTGTCCGCTGAGTTTGTGCCCAAGGTAGACTGTTGACGACCAGAAGCTTAATGTATTTCTTAATAATCATTAAGGTCCCCAATGAAGGAGCTAGAGAAAGTTCCCAAGGAGCTTAAGGGGTCTGCAACCCAATAGGAGGAACAACAATATGAACTAACCAGTACCCCCAGAGCTCATGTCTCTAGCTGCATATGTAGCAGAGGATGGCCCAGTTGGCCATCAATGGGAGGAGAGACCCTTGGTCTTTTGAAGATTATATGCCCCAGTACAGGGGAATGCCAGGACTAGGAAGCAGGAGTGGTTGGGTTGTGGAGCAGGGGAAGGAGGTATGGTGTAGGGGACTTTCGGGGTCGAAACTAGAAAAGGGAATAGCATTTGAAATGTAAATGAAGAAAATATCTAATAAAAAATAAATTAAAAAATCATTTTTATATTCCTCTAAGAATTCACAGACAGTAGATATGTTAGCATTATTATTGTTTATTCATTTATAGCATGACACTTTGGTTCTGTTTGATTATTTTGTTCTTTTTTTTTTTTAAAGAATTTTGCTCTTAAATGACTTACATTTGAAATTTTTTGTTCTTTAAAATATAATTCAAGTATTTGAATTGATGGTATGTTTTCTTTGTAACAGTAAGAGACAGATTTTCTCCTTGTACAACTATTTAAGAAGGCTGGTATAATTTGATCCTTGCAGATTTGGTATAGTCCTGGCTTGTTTAGGTTAGGCATTTGGGGAGTTTCAAAATTGCAATCATAATTTGTCCTGTGTCAAATTTGGTAAGTGTGTATGTTTTCTGGTAATAACTTATTTTATCTAATGTAAAATTTGTTTGCAAAGAGACAAATTAATTGATCTTTTGTCCTTTTAATCTTTCAAGGATAAGTTATTGGCATTCAAGTTGTTTTCCTTCTCATTCCCTGTTTTTGTGTGTTTTTTTTCCATCTTCTGCCATCCCTCCTCTGATTGGCTGATCAATGAATCATTTCTTCTGTTACTTAATGTTTTTGAGCCAAATTTTTCATTTGCTTTGTTATTTTGTTTCAAATAATTATTTCTACCTTTTGCTTATTACATTTTTCTTTTACCTGTCTTTATTGCTATTTTATAGCTTCTAAAATTAAGAAATATATTCATTTTCATCAGAGAAGTATATCTGCTCTAAAAGTTTTACCAATCAATGCTTGAATTTCATATTATATATTTTAGTATCTAATTTTTGTAGATACCTGTCAATCTTGATTTTATAAAAGATGTATTTATTTATAAGTATATTGTGTGTGTGTATATATATATATATATATATATATATATATATATATATATATATATATATATTTATATATAAGACACTGTAGCTGTCTTCAGACATACCAGAAGAGGGTATCAGATCTCATTACAGATGATTGTGAGCCATCATATGGTTGCTGGGAGTTGAACTCATGACCTCTGGAAGAGCAGTCAGTGTTCCTAACCACTGAGCCATCTCTCCAGCCCTTCAATCTTGATTTTTGTTTTTCTCCAACTAGTCTGATTTATATGTGAGCTCTTTTGTTTGCTTGTTTGCTTTCATATAGGTTCTGCTGTGTGGCTCAGGCTCACTCAGTCCTCCTCTGCCAGCCTCTGAGTTCTAGGCTACCTGAACACATCTGTTTTTTGACTTTAATTTGTTTAGATTTATGCATTTTATTTTCTCTGTGTGTATGCCTGGTTCCTGTGGAAGTGAGCAGAGGTAGTCAGATCCTCTGCAACTGGAGTTATAGAACATGTGGGTGCTAGGTCCTTTATAAGAGTAGCAAGTGCTCATAACTGCTGTGCCATTTCTCCAGCCTGTAGTTTCAGTTTTTTTTTTAAGATTAATTTTTATTTATATGTACATCTGTGTTTCCATGTGAGTGAGTGCCATGTTTGTACTGGGCTTGTGGAGGCCAGAAGAGGGTTTCAGAATCAACTGATGTAGGTGCTAGGAACTGAACTTGGGTCCTCTGTAAGAGCAGGAAAAGCCCTTAATGCTGAGCTATCTCTTCAGCTACATTTTATTTTATTTTATTTTTTTACTTAAAAGAATTAGTTTCTAAAAACACAGTTCTGTGATCAGAGAATATTGTGGACACTCTTCCTAGTTCCTGTAACTCCCTGAAGCTTTCTTTGTAATGTGTCAGTTTCTTTGAATATTTAACATTATTTGAAAATAGATTCTCTAATGTTAGGGTACAATTTTGGAGATTTATAATATGTGCCTTATTAACTACTTCATTAGACCCTTTATACACATAAAGTATATTTGTTTCATTTCTTTTGTACTGATATGCATTACTAGTATATCTCTGCTGATTCTGCCTTGCCTATATTGTAATCTACTTTATGATGGTGGTATACATATTTTATACTTAGATACTTAGAACTGCTGTATTTCTGCTATGACTTTTGGCCATTCACTGTAAAGTGCCTATATTTCTTGGGACGCTTTGGAGACTGAATTCTCCTGTGTGGACTCTCAAGCACTCAAGTCTGCTTCACTTTGTTTGCAATTGTCCAGCCTCTTTTGCCTATTCTTCTATTTTTAACCTTCTTTGTGAACCAGGCAAATGAGTTAGACTCATTTACATTTATCGATGCAACTTACTAGTGATTGTCTTCAGAGGCAGGAGCCTGACTTGCAAATGTATTATTAGAACCACCCTGGTGGTTTATAGCACCGTGGTAAAGACTTCATAGACACAGTTCATGTCAATAATCTTGTCTGTGTTTGCTCCATGTTTATAAATAAGAACATTTGGCAGCTTTGTCAAAAAGAACATGACTGTAATAAGACAAATTTGAACATTTCAAAATTATTTGACCCTGCTGGGTATGGAAGAGTGTTTTAATACCAGTACTCAGGAGGCTAAGATGGGTGGATCTCTGAGTTTGACATCTGCCTGGCCTACATATGGAGTTTCATGCCAGTCAAGGCTACATAGTGAGACACTGTCGCAAAGCAAAGCAAAGCAAAGCAAAGCAAAGCAAAGCAAAGCAAAGCAAAGCAAAGCAAAGCAAAGCAAAGCAAAGCAAAACAACCTAACAGTGAATGGAAAGATAAGCTCTGAATAGGTGTAGTGTATGTTTTTATTATAAATATTCAGGTGGTCAAGTGATATTCTCATCAAGTCTAGATAGTATTCCTGGGGAGAGGGCAACAGAGACAGGATATGGGGGATAGCGTTGCATGTTCATCCTCTGTGGAAAGCCTTTTGGGGTACCGCTTGGCAGCAGTCTGACACTGGCAAGGAGAAAGAAATGGGCTTGAGACAGGAATCTGACCTTGGAAGTAAGCTCAGGCAGAAATCTGACATCAGTGGATTTTTTTTTTTTTTTTTTTTTTTGGAAAAGCACTTGCTTTAATGAATTAGACAAAATTTCACATAAAATCAGAATCCTATGATCCATCCCTTCTCTGATCACTAAAAAATGCAAGATTCATTCGTCACAAGCCATGTGCAAATAGGACCCAGCAAAGGCAGTGCAGGTCTGGGGTCCGGCCTCAGGCGTTGCACTACTTTCCATTCTCAGCGCTGAACATTCGTTCCGTGAGCATCCGCTCCAACTTTATGGCATCAGCAGCAAATTTGCGGATGCCATCGGAGATCTTCTCCACAGCCATTTGGTCCTCATTGTGCAGCCAACGGAAGGCCTTCTCGTCCAGATGTATTTTCTCCAAGTCGCTGGTCTGGGCTGCCTTGATGGAGAGTGTTGGGGAAACTGAATATGCAGAAATGGCTGTAGTCTGACGACGGGCAACCAGAAATACTTCCTATTCCAAGCGCTAAGGCAGAGATGCGTGCCAAAAGGCCATGGCTTATTAATATTTTGCCACAAGAGCCAGGTTTGTGTTATGAAGCTCACAAACTAGCTGCACGCAAATCTCAGTGACGGCAAGCTGGTTAGTGAAGATATTCTGAGAAATTCCTAAGACAGGACGCAGTCGGAAAGCAGGTTTCCCGTATGCCAGACTTAAATAGCACAAAATAATAATTGTGCCTCAGTCCCGCTTTTTATATTAAAAGAAGGGAGGAAATGTGGTGTCCTTTCTCCACCAACATAGTTGGTGCAAATGGCCAGAGCCGTGCCGCACCCAATGGCATCCATTGTGTTGTTAACTAGGCTAAGAGAGCCCAGTACCCCTGCAGCATGGTTCTGCAAGTCTCCTAGGTCACCCGACTCTGCCCAGCTTACCAGAGGCCCACCTACGACCAGCCCACCTGCGCTACCTGAGAGATGTCACGAGACTTCAGGGTTCCCGCCAAACTCCAGAACGCCTGCGCAGAAGACTGGGGGCGGGGTTCCCCTTCCTTTATCCCCAAATGCTTGTCCACCATTAAACAGTCGTTCTAAGCAGAAAAAAAAAATCTGACATCAGGGTGTAATAAGGAAGTAAGTTTCAGCAAAAAGCTAACTTTAGGCTGTAATAGAGAAGTAAGATAAAGCAGGAATTTTAGTTTTAGGGTGGAACTAAGCTTCAGGCAAGATTTTGGGCTTGGACGAGGAAGTGGGCTCAAGTCTCTATGACAAGCCCTTTTTAACAACTGTTATGTTGCTTTCTTTGTAGTTCCTCATTTTACTGCTTGCCCAAAATACTGGCATGTAATTAAATTGGTTTAAAAGTGGGTTGAAAATAAAAATTTGCCTTCAGTCTCAGAATTGACTGGGGTCACGCTACAATGTTGTCTAACTGTCTTTTTTCTTTTTATTCCTCTCTCCTGCATTGGAGAACCTGTTGACTGACTGAGCGGGCTTGGTCAATCCTCCTATGAGAAGGCAAAGGCATTTGCAAAAGCAAACAGCAGATAGCTGATAGTTTTCTTATTTACCATTGCTTACACTCTTAGCCATTACTGAGACTTGGTTGTTGCTGGGAATCAAACTCAGGGCCTTGCGAGTGCTATGTATCATATCAGTGAGCTCGGTAAGCTTATGGCTTCTTCAGCAAAGCTAGGTCTAACCTCCATGTGCCCTTTGCTGTGTGACTCTCAGAGGGTGTTACATACAGATGCTGTGGCTGATTAGCAGATGTAGATCGAAGCCATCTGTAGAATTGTGTGTAGCTTAATTTGTTCGTATTTGTTAATTTATTTGAAACAGTGGCATGGTAACTTAATGTGTACTTAAAAAAATTTACACTTTGTGAGCCAAGAGGAGTAGGGGCAACGTGTGTGTATAGAGGTCAGAGAACAATGTGTATATGTCTATTCACTCTTACTGAGGGATCAAACTCAGGTTATTTGGCTTGGTGGCAGGCACCTTTAACGACAGAACCATCTAAGTGTATTTTTTTTTCAAGGCAGATTTTCTCTGTGTAGTCTTAGCTGTCCTGGAACTCACACAATAGATGAGGCTGGCCTCCAACTCATAGACATCTGCCTGCCTCTGCCTCCCAAGTGCTGGAATTAAAGCTGTGCATTGTCACCACCTGGCTCCTAATGTATGCTTTTTAAAGAAACACCTTGATCCAGAAAATCATTTCAGGTTTCTTAAAGAAATCTCAACATTACAGCTAAGCTGTAAACTAGGAGACTCTTCATATAGAGGTGTAGAATAAATAAGGTAGTATGCTGTAGGTGGTGTGAAAGAGTTGGCAGAAGCATCTCTCTAGACTGCTGCCTTTACAATGTTCTTTAGCCCAGTGATGTCTTCCCTCTTTCAGTGTGGTGGCTAAACAGGCTACATAGAGGGAATGGATAGTCTCCAGCACAAATCCAAGATTTCTGAAATCTCCTTTGTTATTTTGCACGTGCCTCAGTTTCCTGTGTTCTGTAATTTAGGTTCATTATGTTACCTCTTATCCCTCTTTCTGTCCTCAGTTTTCCTGTACTGCTTAATGTATTTGACATGTATTTCAGCATCCTGGTAGTATATAATGATGTGCCCTAAATTTCCTGGCTTAAAACAAAATTTCAGGATCAGGAAATCAGACAGGGAAGAGAAAAGCCGATCTACCTCTCTCTGCTTCGTGTCGTGCCTGCTAGATTGAGCTGTCTCATGTTTCCTTCCTCACGTCTGTGTCTGCTGCCTTCACTCACAAGTGTCCACAGGTGGGACCTCCTTAACTGCTTTTGCTGGGGACAGAGGTTTAGAGCCTTTGCCCTTTCTGTTGGCTGAGCCTTCTGTACTTTAGTTCCAACACTTTTGAACATTTATTTTTAGGTGTGGTAAGATGTTAGTGAGCAAAGCAGTTTGCCACCAAGCCTGATGACCTGAGCTTGACAGTTGGGACTTGGTGGTGAAAGGAGAGAGCTGACTCTCAAATGTTGGCCTCTGGCACACACACACACACACATACACACACACACACACACACACACACTCCTCAGCTCCTGGACTTTTGCATTGTATCAGTTCAGTAGCTTTACTGTCCCGCCAGTACACAGCATTTCACCTGCTGAAGCTTTGCTTATTATTCATTTGGAGTTGTTCTACCTAACTCAATTCCTCTCCATTTAATGATCCTTCCATGAAAGCTGCTCAAATGTTTTTTCTCAGGTTTGCCTTCCTTTTCTTCTAAGTCTCTGTCAGCCTCTTCTGTTCCTTGAAAGTCATTCATACCCATTCATCACAACACTCATCCGTTTTATTCGTGTTTTCCATGAGTCTGGAGAGAGGCTTGTTCTTTTAAATTCAAGAAATTTGTGTAATTTATTTATAAAGTCCTTGCAATTCTGAAAAATTTGATGTGTTTTTTAGAAAAATTTTCTTTTGTATAGTTGTTTTATCTATCTATCTATCTATCTATCTATCTATCTATCTATCTATCTATCTATCTTCTGAGACAGTTTCATTATATAGGATAGGATGCTCTGAAACTTGTAATTCTTTTGTCTTGGACTCCCTAGTGCTGGGTACAAATGTACGCTTCCATACCTGGCTTAGGTGGTCATTTTAAACCACAAGGAATAGGCTTCTGTTTGAGTCAACCCTGAGAAGGTGCCAATTAAATCTGAGCCTTTTGGTTTTTAAGGAACAAAGCTAGGCACATTGAGGAAAAACAAGGGTGCTGCTTAAGACATCTCAGAGCAGGGCAACAGAGTTCAGAAGCCCCTCCCAGCCCCGGATCCAGCCTCCACCCTCCAGTACCAATTCCCTGGATTAGACTGTGCCATGTATCTTCTCAGAGCTGTCACTGGAAAGCAGAATAAAGCCATGGCTTGTTCATACAGATGAGTTGTGGGCTGGGAGATAAAGCTAGTTTCTTCTGCATTTGTATCCATGTGTTATATGTGGGTGTCTGAACAAAATTGTGGCTTAATTGTTAGGGACAGACGTGGAAAACAAGAATGTCTGCTAAATTCCATTTGTGCAAATGAATTTATTTACTGTAATTGTGGAAAGCAAGAAATAGAAGTAAATCTGTCACTAAAACATACTACACAAGGAATATATGCTGGTCAGGGAGAATTAAAAAGAGCAGAGATTGAGTAATGGTGAACTCTGGGTAGGGACAGGATCAGAAAGGATTCGGGTAAAGATCAAGTCTGGGAGCTATTCCTGGAGGGATGAGAGCAAACTTCAAGGGCTGGCTTGGCTGGTTGCAGATTTTGCCTTAGGTCATCACACTCCATTGTTTGTATAGCTCATAAATAAACCAGCAGCCCTGGACACTTGAGCACTGTTAGAAGCAGGTCAGAATCGCTAGCATTTCTTAAGATAATTAAGTCATCAGGGAAATCACCTCTCTGGATGTTTGTGGGGTCTTCCTACAAAAAGAGAATACATAATCAAGTGATGGTGAAGAGCAGGGTCAGCTGGTCAGCTGTGTGATCTTCAGGGCTCAGTGCAAAATGAAACTTCAGGACTTCTTGCTGATACGTTATTAAGAGTTTGCAGACGCTGTCTGAATTAACCACGCTCCCACAAAACAATTTTTTTTTAAGTGGGAGAATATTGCTCCCTGCAGAATCTAAAATGGCAAATGGTTCGTGTCCATCCCTGCAAAAGTACCTCTCTCTATATCTTCACTCCGCAATAGCATTGTGGCTGTGTAACACGGACTGGAGTGTGGTGTCTGTCAGGTCCCAAAGATGACTAACTTTGGTATACCAAAGCACGTGCTCTCTCAGCATCACAAGTACCTGTTACAGAGTTCTGGCTCCTCCTTACTCTTCTCACCATGCTCCTTACCCTAAACGCCTTCAGCCCAGGGAGTTGCTTTCTCTCAGCTTCTCTTTCCTATATAACCCTGCCAATTTGGCCGTGTGTTCTTTTTGCTCCACTCCTGTCTTGGTCCACTTGCCTTCTCTCCACTTCTCTCTCTCTCCTCTTCCTTTCTCTTGATCTCCCCTCCCCAATGGCCCAGTTTAGTTCTAACCCTTTCAGATGTCGCTGCCTGTGTTCTTCCTCATATCTACCATAAGATCCTTCTCCTCAACCATACTTCAGAGCTGTCATGACCTCATTTCCTTTAGTATCACAGCATAATGCAGGGACTCAGAAGCAGTTCCTTGACATTAGTTCGGCAACCAAGGACAAAGCATTTGTTTTTGTTTTGTTTTGTTTTACATCTAAGTATTCTCATTTGTTATGAGTGTTCTAGACCAATAGTATTTGAATCTGTTATTTTAAAGCTATAGACTTATTCTTTTCATGAAGAAAATTTGGAATTTGATATGGTCTAATTTGTCCTTGATATTGAAACATAATCTCCAATGTGATGAGATTAAAGAAGTGCAGCTGTTGGGAGGTGACTGTGTCATGAAGATGGAACTATGATAAATTGGTTTACTGTCTTTATAAAGGGCTGAAGAGTAGAGTCATTCTCTCTCTTCATGTGAGGTCACAACAAAAAGATGGTTATCTGAAAAATGTGGAAGTGGGTTTCACCAGGTACCACATCTTCAAGCACCTTGATCTTGAACTTCCCATTTATGATGGTTAATCTTGGTTGTCAATTTGATGGAATCTGGAATCAGCTAAGAGACATGGCTCTGACTCTGTCTGTGAGATTATTTCCTGCAAGGGTTAACTAGGTTGGGAAGACCTTTCTGCATAGTGGGCAGTACCTTCTGGAAGTCAATATATAAGATGTCTGAGAGAAACACAGTGCTGCTTTTGCCTATATGCCTTCACCGCTTGCTGGTGAGTGCATTTACTCTGTTGCTGCTACCGTAGTCATCCTTTACTGATCAGAGCCGGCGTTCTTCCAGTCTTTGAGCATAGACAAGACCATCAGAACCACCAGAACCTTCTGGGACTCTACTATCAGCTTCTGAGACCGCCAGCCTTGTAAACTGAGCAGCTGCTGGGTTCTCAGCCTCTCCAGCATGTACACAGCTATTTTTTGAAACAACTAGGATGTGTTATTGTATTGGATATGCTTCTCTGGAGGACTCTAACTAATATAGTAACTTCCAGAACAACAAGAAACAAATTTCTAGTATTTTGCTTTAAAACAGAGTTCCAAGCACAAAATGGTACAAGAGAAAAAGCTCTGATTCCAACTGGTAAAAAGGACACATGTTCCACTATGTTCATAGCAGCCTTATTTATAATAGCCAGAAGCTGGAAAGAACCCAGATGTCCCTCAACAGAGGAATGGATACAGAAAATGTGGTACATCTACACAACGGAGTACTATTCTGCTATTAAAAAAATGAATTTATGAAATTCTTGGGCAAATGGATGTATCTGGAG
>CACVCL010021918.1:45000-51915 GCA_902729485.2 Mus minutoides | reverse complement strand
CGCTGTTCTTCTCCCACGTTTGCCTTTTACTCATTTGAATTATTACCATGGTGTCCAAGAGAAAGACCCAAGAGCCTTAGACAGGAAGTAAACTTTGCTACTGAGCTCGTTTCTCTACCTTCTCGAGCACTAGAGGTCAGTGTTGCCCAGTTAATGTACAGGTGTGGCTCTGAGTTGTGCTTTCCCTGGAGCCTGTTCCCTTAGCTGGAGAGAATAAATACTTTGAAGATCCTAAAGGTGAGAGTGAGGAATACTGATGAAATGGGTAGAGTGCTCGGCGTGACTTAGGCTTCTTCAAGTATCATACTTCTTGAAAATTCCTTATTGGAGCCATATTTTCTGTGAATTAATTTGACTCTGGTTAATATATTTTAATTATGTACATGAAACTAAATGGCATGGGCTTAAGACTTCAATCTGTCATAGCCACAACAGTTACAAAGCCTACTCAGGGTATTTAAGAGAAAGTCTGTGACAATGATCTTCAGACTCTCCCAAGTGGTCATTGCATTCCCCATTTACAAGTAACACAGCCACTGAGTGAGTGAAGCTGGCTAAGTATTCTAGAGTCTGTTTTCTTCAGGAATAGCAGTGAGAGTTTATTGTACTGCAAAAATTGGATGCATTCAGTAAACAATAGGTTTGCAGCAATCACTGATTCTGAAATCTATGCATATTAGTGGTCTTCAGAGCCTAGAAGGCAAAACTTCTCAATGCAATCATGAATATTTCCCATTTTCTCTAGGCTACTGTCCAGTTTTTGTGTAGATATTGGATTTGCTAGTAATGTACAATATGCTCACATTTGTATATATGCTTGGATGACCTAGATATTTCCTTTCAATGAGTTTCCTTTTAATTTAAGAGAAGTATTCTTTTTAAAAATTATTTCCCCTACATGTTAAGGAGTCACATCTGCCTTCAAAACAGATTGTGTGACCAAGTTCTTCCATGGTGGACAGTTATGAGTATTAAGTTATAGGTGTGAATTTTCTTAAAAATTAACTTTTTTTCAGGCAGTGGTGGTGCACACCTTTAATCCCAGCACTTGGGAGGCAGAGGCAGGTGTGTTTCTGAGTTCAAGACTAGCCTGGACTACAGAGTGAGTTCCAGAACAGCCAGGGCTGCACAGAGACACACTGTCTCAAAAACAAACAAACAAACAAACAAACAAACAAACAAACAAAAAACTTTTGCTTGTCCCTCTTTTTTTGTAATCATTTTTTATTGCTGTTATTATACTCTGTAGTGTGTAAGTATCTATTTGTATATGTTTGATTTTCTCATACACCCTCTCACACACAGTCCCTTCTACTTACCAAATTACAAATTGTGTAAGTTTCTTATTAAGCACTATGAAAACAAAGTCAGGCTAGAAAGATGCCATCATAATACAGCTATTACAATTCTATGGTAAGAATCCAATTACCTACCAGTAATAAAAAACCTCTGGAAATTCTCTCATTCTTGATTTTTAGGACCTTAAACAGCTAGAGTGTTTTCATTGGGTATATTCTAAGAGGATTGTTTAAGTTTGAATACAGATATAGGTTAATGTAAAATATTTTAATATATTATATATTCACCTTCTTTGACACAAGGAGCCATGGTATGAATTGGGAATTTGGGCAAATGAGACTAGAATCAGTATCTAAGAAATTCTAGACCCTAGGATGCCTCCGACTAGAGAGGTCAAGTATCTATCTAATTACTGTCCTTTCCAGCCTGCCAGTAAAATGTAGCCAGCAAGTAAGATATGTGTTTACTCCAAATTGAACAGCAGCTAAATATCTTACTAATGTTATTCTTGTAAGATTAGACAAGTTAAATTTTTATCATGACAAAGTAGGGTATCTAGAAAACAGGAGAACTGCATATGATACGCATATAAGCATATTGTTAGCTTCATTTTAAAAAGAAACATTATGTGATGTAATTTTTAATTTTAAATAGCTTTAATTTTTCTGAAATAACTTAGAACAAGAATTAAGTACCTCTGAGAAGTTTGATGCTTATTATTAGAGTCACAGAGCCATGTTACTGTGATAAGAATATAAAAAGCTCTACTCTAGATTTTTCTCACATGCTGAATTTAAAAAGGTCTCTGAGAATGCTGATCAACACAATGAAGAGATATCAGACTTTTAGTTACCTGAAAGCTGTTAACAAAACACATGGAAGAGTAATATGAGCAGCAATTGTAATGTTCTTGTGGGGCAGGAGAATGGCTGTGCAGTATTTTCTGCCACCACAGCTACCAGACATTAAGAAATACCACTGCTTAGTTGCTAGAGTCTGGAAATATTCTCCAATATCAACCTAGCTTATTTTGATCTTTAATGATCAACATGAAGTTGCTTTCCATTCCCTTCACTTGACTCCTATATCTAAAAGAGATTAACATTTTGCAATTATAAAATATAAATTAAGAATTGGAGTAGAGATTTTATAGAACAGGACTTGTGGTAATAAGGTCTACTGGAGCAACTCTACTCTCACCTGTGTTCTCCTAGTTAAGGAATGGCCACCTTCTCAGTTGTAGTCTTCCTTTGTCTCTGATCATCTGTCCAGCTGGCTTCAGTTTCCTTTGAGTGAACCACTTTACTTTCCTGTATCCAATTAAAATAAAATGATATGATTCAATGAATTTATAAATATTTTTTGTCAACTCAATATCTTTCAACTGGAAACATACACTGTGGTGAACTATGACCTGTGTGTGCTAATTACTCAGAACAGATAAGAAGATGGAGAATGGATAGAGTTACCTAATAAGGCAGAAGAAAAGGTGTTTTAAAATTTTGAGAAGTTGCACTGTTCCAATTTGAAAACAATACGGACATTTTATATTCCCAAAAGAAATAATTTCACTCATTAAAACAGAAGTACAAAGGTACAAAGGTGTCTGGTGAGCTTGTAAAGATTACTCACAGACCCCAGGAACCTTGGTGTCTGAAGTAAAGGACTGGGTTTAATTAACAAGGCAATGCTTACTGGTAATGTTTTGTCATTGTTAACTAGAGATGCTACTTCCTGGTTATTTTATTTATGTGTGTTTGAGATTAACAAACTTCAAACGTGAGAGACAACTATAATCAGGATAAAAGTTTAATGAGATTTTAATTCCTTCTAGTAGACTTGCAGAATATACCCACAGGGTACATACTTTATAAGGTTGCTCAGCAAAGTATAATAAGTGATCTAGTTCATATGAATACATTTCAAATGAGTAGATCTTAACCATGTCCCAAATTCAATAGTCTAAGCAAATGAGAAAAATGTAAATCCCAACCTACATCCATTTTTTAAACACAAATATCTTTACAACAAACTGTCTCCCAATGCATGCATTCACCTGCAGGAATTTGGCAAGGGTTCTCTAAGTTCAGACTCATAACCTTAGCCTTGGAGAAGGACATGAGCTAGCAGTTTTCCACAAACTCAACTCCAGAGTCACTCCTGAAAAAAGAAAATGAAAAAAAAAATCACACCAAGATTTGAAGCATGGCTGTAAATATCACATTGTTCAAAGAAAAGCAACTTTATATCTGGGCTTGTACTCTGGGCTGAGGATTTATTCTCTTTCATATTTTTAATTAAAAACTTGAGAAAGCATGAAGAAAATCTGAAAAAGAAATTTAGAATATAATGCTTTGTATACACAAGTACAGGACACTTCTACAAAGGACATTTCTGTAGACATTCTATTCCATATGTCTGACAATGTCAGGCCATAGTTATGCTTAGGTAGTGCTATGAAGTCCTGTCATGAGTGGTATGGTGAAACTCATCTGTCTTTACATAATCATCTAAATTTTATCTATACTATCCCTCCTAACAAAATATGAAGCTCTACATTTTACAAACAAACTACACTGTCTCATATTTCTTGAATTCATTTGTATGTGTTGCTTATTAATTTGGTCTACAGTACCATTTTCCCTTAAAATTTTTCCTTGTAATCTTTCATCTACACACAGGACCCCCCACACACACACCCTACACACACATTCTAGTGCAGGATGTACTTGGAGTGTCTTGGGGACAGGGAAAGGAATAATGGAAATGGTAAGAATCAGAAATATTGTGTATATATGAAATTGTCACAGAAATATATATTTTTGAATTTTCTGTCTCAGCAAAGTGTCCCTATTTATCTATTATAGCAATTTCTATAATTCCTTTTCCTTCAACTAAGATTCATTACCTCTTTGTCATGTTTTATTTGCATTACTGTACCCAAAGCCTAAAAGACTGAGCAAGTAGATGAATGAGGGAATGATTTAATGATTTTCTAGCAAGAGCTTTCAGTCTTAAACTCAGATTTTTCTACTTTGTATTGGCAGAGACTTGCATTTAAGATGTGTTAACTTCCTGCTGTTATTTTAACAACTATTACTTATGACTGCTGTGGAAATTCCAAGTAGAAGTCAACTGTAAAATGAAATAGAAGTTCAGGCTAGCTTGAAGAATATGGGATCTGCAGCATAAACTTCCTTCTGGATTTCTTTCAAAGCAGTTCTAACTTGGGCAGCATGAAAGCATTTGTATACTGAAGTAAAAAAGAAAAGACAGAAAGAAGGCAAAGAAAAGAAAAGAAGAAAAGAAAAGAACAACAATCAAATAGCTTTTTAGTTACCTGACCTTTCTACAAGATTGAGCTCATTTGATTAACTTTCTTTATGCTGTTAATGAAAATTTTATCTAAAATCTTAAAAATATGTGTTCCCCTTGCTATAAAAAATTTCTCTCATTGCCTTAGGTTTGATATAAAGGAGCATTTGGATTCTATTCAATGCAATTTAGTGCTGGATTATAGAAAAGACTTTTAATGGAAAATTCACTTTTATTACTCTTGGAAAATGACTTTGTCATCTTAGTTATGAACAGAAAGGTGTCAGTGTCAGTTGAAGAACTTGCCGAGTTAGTTCCAAGTACTGGTCTTCTTTCTTAAAATCAAGTTTCTCATGTAGCTAGAGAAGTGACGATTAACAGTTAAGATATACTGCAGGACTTCCCGATGTGGTGGAAAGCTTGGCCACCAGTAAAACAATTCATTAGTTGCAACTCATGTAAGCACATGCACAGTGGAAGGCATTCAATGAGCATCCAACTATGGTCTTGAAGAATGTAAAACTGAAGCTAAGGATTGGAAACACTCTTCAGACTAATAGGAGTATGCTGCTGATTAATATAGAGAGGGAGGAGAAAGTAAAAAAAGGTGATTTTCATATGGGACTCATTTTTTCCATTTTTTATTAGATATTTTCTTAATTTACATTTCAAATGCTATTCTGAAAGTCCCCTCCCCACTCCCTGCTCCCCTGTCCACCCACTTCCACTTCTTGGCCCTGGCGTTCCCCTGTATTGGGGCATATAAAGATTGCAGTACCAAGGGGCCTCTCTTCCCAATGATGACCGACTAGACCATCTTCTGCTACATATGGAGCTAGAGACACGAGTTCTGAGGTTTCTGGTTAGTTCATATTGTTGATCCTCTTCTAGGGTTGCAGACCCCTTCAGCTCCTGGGGTTCTATCTCTAGCTTCTCCATTGTGGGCCCTGTGTTCCCTCTTATAGATGATTATGAGCATCCACTTCTGTACGAGACAGCTATATCAGGGTCCCTTAAGTAGGCACTAGCTGTCCTATGCCATAGTGTCTGAGTTTAATGACTGATTATGGGATGGATCCCCCGTGGTGGGGTAGTTTCTGTATGGTCCATCCTTTCATCTTAGCTCTAAACTTTGTCTCTGTAACTCCTTTCATGGGTATTTTGTTTCCTCTTCACAGGAGGAATGAAGTATCCACGAGCTGGTTTTCCTTCTTGATGTTCTTGTGTTTTGCAAATTGTATCTTGGATATTCTAAGTTTCTGGGCTAATAAATGAAAAGATGCAGTTTCACTATGGCATTTTAATTTTTAAAATATCACTAACCTTTATGCACATGAGGATTTTGCTTGCATGTATACATATCCATATCTATGTACATGATCTTACATGTCTGGTGCTTGCAGAATCCAGAAGAGGGTGTTAGAAACCCTAGAACTAGAGTTAATGAAAGTTGCAACCCACTATATGGGTGATAGGAACTTAAAGTCTAATTAGCAATGTAAAGTTATAATTTTCCCCTAATAATTGTGTGTGTGTGTGTGTGTGTGTGTGTGTGTAGGCATGCACATGTGTGTTTGTACATGTGGACTGTGGTCAATTTCTCATCAGCACTCAATCGTGTAGGCCATCTTATGTACCTAAAACATGGATTTTTTTTGTGGGTTCTGTGTTTTAAACTCAAGTTTTAAAACTTTCTTTTTTTTTTTTTTCCATCCCCATTCTTTTTTTTTTTCCTCTTTATTAGATATTTTCTTCATTTACATTTCACATGTTATCCAGAAATTTTCCCTTACCCTCCCGCGTCCCCGCCCTGCTCCCCTACCCACCCCCTCCCACGTAATGTCCCTGGCATTCCCCTGTTCTGGGGCATATAGAGTCTGTATGACCAAGGGGCCTCTCCTCCCAATGATGACCAACTAGGCCATTTTCTTCCATATATGCAGCTAGAGACATGAGCGCAGGGGGAACTAGTTAGTTCATGTTATTCTTCCACCTAGAGGGTTGAAGACCCCTTCCGCTCCTTGGGTACTTTCTCTAGCTCCNCCTAGGAATTTCATATATTCATTGTTTCTAATAGCTGAGTAGTACTCCATTGTGTAAATGTACCAAATTTTTTGTATCCATTCCTCTGTTGAGGGACATCTGGGTTCTTTCCAGCTTCTGGCTATTATGAATAAGGCTGCTATGAACATAGTGGAACATGTGTCCTTATAACCAGATGGAAACTCTTCTGGATATAAGAACTTTACCACATAAACTATCTCTAGACCCTCCATTTTTTCAAAAAGATTAATGAGGCAT
>CACVCL010021918.1:0-40000 GCA_902729485.2 Mus minutoides | reverse complement strand
CATTGCCTATAGCAGGCTAGCTGACGTATGTGCTTGTAGAGACTCTTCAACCTTCTTATCTTATGTTTATATAGTTAATATGGGACTATACATGTGCTATGATATCTAATCTCATATGGTTTATAGAAACTTCAAACATGTTATCAGACTTCCTTGACAAGTACTGGCCCTTGTGTGCAATTTCCCTAGCCTTATCTAATTCTTAGTTGCAAGAATTAAATTTCATAATTATATGCAAAAATAATCATATTTTAAAGTTTGAAAGAAAGAGGATAGAAGCTGCTATTATTCAGACACTATTTCCTGGCTGGGTTGGAGTACTAGGGCAATTCTTGGAGCACAAGACTGAAGCTCTTTGCAGTAGTCAGTGAATGTCTGGTACAGTTATTAATATGATCTCTGTCTCAAGTCATATTAAATAAGTAGGTACCACTTTCTGATGTCATGAAAACATAATAATTATGATTGTGTATGTGAGGAGGTATAATATTTTAACATATTAAATACATTGTATTCTGATCATACAAGGAGATTCAGCATATTGCCTCAAGTACTTACCATTTTTTTTTGGTTGTTTGATAGCAACAAATTCTGAAACTCTTACATATACAGTAGGATGTTCTAGCTAGCAATAAATATTGTATAGTTTATATATCCAGAAGAGATGTTCCTATTTTTATTTTTACCCACAGGAAATCAGATTGCTATTTTCTCTGGTTGCTATTTATATGGGTCATCTTACTGGCTTTTACTGATCTGTAAAGATAGCAGCTTGTCCAAAAAAAATTCCTCCTTACCTTTTTCTCCTTAGTTTGCAGTCAGTAGCTATTTTTGTATGAAGAAATTATCTTGTAAAGACCCTTGAATAATCTACCTACATCCAGGAATCCCCTTGGGACCTCCTCAAAAGAAGAGACCTCATGTTAGCTATGATTAAATTGTCTGTGTTTAGCACAGTAAATGAAAAAATAACTACTTGAAAAAACTGAAACACAGACAAATTAAAAGAAACTCTAACCAAGGCAGCAAGCCCTCATCCAGTAAAGGGTACACACCCCTCTTTGTTGCACCTCTGTTTATATTTGGGGAAAAAAATTGAGCCTTGGATCATCATAAGCAAGAATGCCCCAGTGCTGTCTTCTACTAATAAATGGGATTGTTTGAAGGGGCAAACACAAATTAAGCACAATTTTTGTAAATCTGGATTTGGCTTTGGTCATTGTTTCTGATTAAATGCTGGTTTTTATCACATATTTTATTCTCACTCTGAGTAACATCCTTCAAACATCTGTCCAATTAGATCTTTACTCTCCCTACTCTTCTCTTTAGGGAACTCTCAAGGCCTAATGTTACTATTTGCTGAATCTATTATTACCTATTATAATTTAATATAGTATAGTATAATTTAATATAATGCAATGTGATAGTTAATGTTATTTTAATTAATGTGATACATATATGAATACATGTATGCTGTGCAATTTTGGAAGGTGGTGAGATATGTGTGTTGGGTATATACTTTCCTTGTGAGAACAAGTATATATAGTTTTGTGCTCATGATTTTACAGCGAGGTCTAGAGGACAGACATGGACATTAGTGTCTTTTTCAACCTCTCTCCATTATATTTTTGCCACACTGGTTCCTTAAACCAACCTGGAGCTCAAGGATTTGACTATGCTGAATGTCCTTACTCCTGGTGCTGGGTTATGGATGTGGGCTGATGCACCTTGAGTTATGTGGGTAGTAGATTTAAACTTAATTCCTCATGAATGTGTGGCAATCACTTACAAGTTTAGCCATCTCCGCAGCATAGGTGCCTTAGTTTTGACAGAATATTAGTTTTGTATAATAGTTAACATACCTAGTAATTGGAACATGGGCTTTTTTTTTTTTTTTTTTCATAGATGACTTATTCTGGTGCGTACCAAGATTTATTATCCCCAGAGTCAACATTCACTCAAGTTTCACTTTTTTGAATATTTACCCATTCAGATAAAGAGTTCAAATGGACATTTAGGTGAAATTAATATCTATTTATTTTCTGAAATTGAATGTTTTTGCCATAAGGATGGAAGGTGTGGAGTCATCGTGGATGCTCTGATTCAGGATAGCTCTTCAAAAGCTTGCCTTATATCCTGATTTATTAGAGTTATTTTTCTAACTAACAAACAGAATGTGAGTTTTGAATAAACTCCGCTTGACATTTTAGTAACATGGTGCTTATTAAATATATGGGTAATGGACCTAGCCTGGTCTAGTGAATACTGGGGCAATGGTAATTATGTAAGATAAAGTTTGTCATCAGGAAAACACAGGACAACTGCAACAACTATACAATGATTACAGCCACCTGATGTTTCCCATTGGTTTACAATATAGATTTGTATTTTACACAATTTGAAAAAAAATGCTTTATATGAGTATAAATGTTTGGATGATGTTATATGAGTATGACAGTGTGTATATGTGTTTGTATATCTACATGTCTGTGTGTCTGTGAGGTGTGGGTTTGTGTGTATTTGTGGGGGGCTTGTATCTCTGTATGTGCATATCTCTATGTGTATATGTATGTTAAACAGTGCTCATGCCTTTACTTGGAGAAGGTTGGGCTCAACAGTAAAAGCAGTTCTGCCAAGCTTGCAAACCTGAGTTCCATCCCTGAAACACATGAAAAGAAAAAGTCAAATCTTATAAGTTACCTTTCATATACATGTGGTGTCATGTGTGCATACACATAAACATAAAATAACCAATTTTAAAAAGAAGTACTTGTGTCACCTGCTTTCTTTGTTGTGGTGATCAAATGCCTATAAGAAGCAAGTTAAAAAAGGGAAACATTGCTTAGAGTGTCCTCCCCCACCCCCCTTACTGATCCAGAAGATATAGCGAAACCTTTCTCCATGATGGCAAAAACATGTGGCTGGTACCTCTTCCCTTCTCACATTCTGGTAAGACAGGAAGCAGATAGCAGATAATCTGTTTTCTAAAGGTTTTAAAGCTTTCCCAAACTGCCAGCAGTCACTAGGAAATTATTTTATATGTGCATAAGAGAATCTGTAGGCAAACTTCATGCATGTAGAGAGGATAAGACAATGTTTTAGAAACTGATTCTCCCCCTCCCTTATTTTATTTTATTTTATTTTATTTTAAGTTAAGGGCTGCCTTCCTGCTTTTGTCTTTGCAGTGCATATTCCATGTTATCCCAAGAGTCTCTGGCTGACTCTCATGTCTCCATGCCCACATCTGTGGGAACACTAGGATAAGAGATGTGTTCCATCACACATTGCTATTTAAATGGCTTACAAATATTGAAATTCGGGCAATAGGCATGAGTGGAAAGCACTTTTCCTGTACCTGGCATTTAATATGCAAGTCACACAGTATTGCATGTTTTTTTTTAGGCAACTTTAAATATATCGGATGGATTTTAAATTATTTAAAAATTTGAATCTATAATATAGATATTTCTTATTATTCTTGACATCATTTTTATATCAATTCTGAGTTCATAATGACACTATATTGCCTGTGGCCAGAAAACAAGCATGTGTTTGGAGCTCTGAAGTGTAAGGATTCTCTTTTATCTACCTTGAAGAAGTGTTTTTCATACTAGGTACATGCAACCACAATAGAATTCTTTAGACAGTTGTAGAGGATGTAGTGAGAAGCAGTATATTTGGCTACCAATACCAATATCAATAATTTCCAAAGGCTGAGGCAACTAAGGAGCCCCTCTTGGTTTTGCCATACAGCTCACTTATTAGGAATACTGTTCTGTGTAATTCATGCTGAGAAATACTGACCTCGACAGGTTTGTTCTTCCAGTTTTAGTTTTAAGACCTCTTTTACTTGGTCAGATCTCACACTTCACAGTTTCTGTGTTGTCTCCCATTTTGCCTGTCCTGCAATGAAAATAGAGGGAAAGAAAGACAGAAACCACTTATTGCCTTTGAGAAAAATCTCATGTAGATTCCTGATTTTTGGAGACAAATAAGGCTTAAATACTATAAGGCACAAACAAGTGCATGTGACAAGACCAGAACAGTTAGCAGATTTATTATCAACAAAAACCCACTAAAGAAGACCACTCACCTTAATCTATAGCCAATTGTGTCTTTATTCCAGCTGGCTGCGATTACACTCAGGTACTCAAGCCTCAACTGCTTGGAGTAAGGGGTTTTTAAAGCCAAATTCACACTTTGCTGTCTTGCTCAGCAGTTGCAGGAGGCGATTTTTTGCAAGCAACCAGTTTAATAAAAGCTAAAATAGGCAGTTTGCTTAAAGGGGGTTTAATAGAAGGTGAGTTAGCTGGGGCATCTTGACCTAAGGTTCCTAGAATAGAATTGGGTAAACGTCCATAGAAATCCCCATCAAGCAGATGGAATTCTTGCTAAACTTTAACCAACCTTACCAAGAATGTAAGGTGAAGGAGCTTGCATAACATATTACCCTGTCACATTATTATGTGCTAAAGAACATGTAAAATAGCTCCATAGGTTAAGATGCTTACCCCAAATCCAAGCATTAGAGTTCAGTCCCAGAGAAAAGAAAAACCTGCTAGTGGTACTCTGACTTCTATATGTGTCCCACATCACAATGATATCCCTACATACACGCACACACACACACACACACGCACACACACACACACACACACACAGAGAGAGAGAGAGAGAGAGAGAGAGAAGACACCTTTTAGAAATTCCTGTGATTAATTTTAACCATATCCATCTTCCTCCCAACTCCTCCAAGATCTTGACCCCATTCTATACCAATTAAACTTCATGTCTTTATTTAAAACAAAATATAAAATTAAATTAAAATTTCAATAAATGTCAACTATATATTTTCCAGTGTTTAATCATCCACTGAAATTTGATAGAAATATCAGGGGTCACACCCTTATGAAAATTTCATCTCTCTATCCACACAGCTTTTCCACAGCTCTTTAAATAGGGGTGTGGTTTCATGACTACTTCCCGCTTTATGTTAAGAATTTGTATTACTTGAGCTGATATAGGTCTTGTGTGTGCTAGTTCACTTGTGCAACTGACCTATTTTTTCTAAAAAATACTAGTCTCCCTCCAGAGCTTGGTGGTAAGAATCCCCTGTTTAATATTGCTGAAAGGACTCTGATATAGTTGTCTCCTGTGATGCTTTGACAGTCCCTGACAAATGCAGAAGTGGATGCTCACAGTCATCTTTAGGACAGAACACAGGGTCCCCAATGTAGGAGCTAGAGAGAGTACTCAAGAGCTGTAGGGGTCTGCAACCCTATAGATGGAACAACAACATGAATTACCAGAGCTCATGTCTCTAGCTGCATATGTATTAGAAGATGGCCTAGTTGGCCATTATTGGGAAGAAAGGCCCCTTGGAATTGCAAACTTTATATGCTCCAGTACAGGGGAATGCCAGGGCCAAGAAGTGGGAGTGGGTGGGTGGGGGAGCAGGGTGGGGGGTGGGTATAGGGGACTTAGGTGATAGCACTTGAAATGTAAATGAAGAAAATATCTAATAAAAATGTGGAAAGGGGCAAGAAAAAGAATCCCCTGTTTAATACATCATAATTCTTGAGTCCTACAACAGGAATGAAAGCTAGTACTGACTTGGAAAATTCATCCTGACTGGCTTGTGCTGAACCCCACTCCAATCACTGCTTATTAGAGAAATTCACAGTCCACCAGCTGCTCATTAAATGAGGCCAGATGCCTCAGCAATCCCAATTTGGTGCTGAAGGCCTGGAAGAGTCCTTCAGTCTCTGGTAATATTGCTGGAAGTCAAAACTGAGTGGGTTGTGAGGTTAGGGGGAAGAGCAGCAGCAGTGTCAGTGACACACTTTCATGGAGATACTGTAGGCATGCAGGGATTACACTACTTTCCCTGAGACATCCTCAAATATGTATTGCCATGGGAAGGAGTTAGTCACTCTCTGGGGAAAGTATCCTCCCACATCAGTTAGTCTTTTCAGTAATTACCCTCCCAGGTCCATCCAGGAGCATGGCTCATAATTGACAACCAATATCAATCATCACACCCAGGTACTTGGCTCTACTGTTTACTTCAAGGGGAGCATGTCTCCAGGGTGTTGCCAAACCATCAGCAATCCATTGATGTCGATGTTGCTAACACTCCCTGAAATGGATTATGGATTTTTAAAGTGGAATTTGACATGGAACCTTAAAAATCAAGAAACCTCCTTAGGATGCCTTAATGTCTTTTTTTTGTTGTTGTTGTTGTTGTTGTTGTTTTCCTCAGGAATCTAAATCTAATGCTAACACTAAATGACATGAAAGGGTAAGAAAGCATGTACTATTAGAGAGTATTGACTCAGAGCTTTCATCATTTGAGCTGAATTTCAGGATAAATCATCTGTGTGCACTCTCCTAGTGAATCCCTTCTGCTGATAAGTGTCTCTAATAGCCACCCTATAGAGTTTGTGTGAACTTTGAATAAAAGCAACAATTTGTCTGCTACATATACACCCAATAGCATTAAGGTAAACTAGCACATATGTGATGCCAGTGTTCAGATATGGAGAAAGGAGGATCATTAATTTAGGGTTATCTGGGTCTACAAAGCAATTCAGATTCCATCTTAAGTCTTTTCCTTGCTATAAGAAGTGGAATACTCCTCAGACAGTCTAGGTTGAAATATCTTTTTCTCTTAAGTTCTCAAACAGCCTTCATCTACTCTAGACTAAGAAAATTACAATAATAATAAAAAAAACTGTAAAAGATAAAGTTTAATGGTTCTAGTCAATAGAAATAAAATTCAGATTAGTAGAGACATCCTGGTGTTTACCTTGATGTCTTATCTTGGATTCGTGACAGAGATGCCATAGACCCATCTTTGTCAGCACAGCACATTGAGAGAGCATGAACCATGAGTGAATGGTACTGGAAATCAAAGAGATAGAACTCGGGGATATTTTGCCCAAAGCAAGTATTAATAGAGAGAACAACATTGGAATTTGGAGAGAGGACTTCACAATCAAGAGGACTTCTGCATAATCATGAGGACTAGAATTCAGTTATTAGCACCCACAGCAGGTAACTCAGAAGATATATCTGGAACTCTTGCTACAAGGGATTGACACTTTTTTTTTTCAATTATTTTATTAGATCTTTTCTTAATTTACATTTCAATTGCTATCCCCTCCCCCTCCTCCTCCCCCCTCCCTGCTCCCCTACCCACCCATTCCCACTTCTTGGCCCTGGCGTTCCCCTGTATTGGGGCATATAAAGATTGCATTACCAAGGGGCCTCTCCTCCCAATGATGGCTGACTAGGCCATCATCTGCTATACATGGAGCTAGAGACATGAGTTCTGGGGATTGACACTTTTTTTCTGGCCTCAGTAGGACACCTGTACACAGTATATGTGCAAACAATTACACAGGGTCATATATAAAGTCACAGGTGCAGACATATGCACAAAAAAATGAAACAAGTCTTTTATAAAAGCAATATCCAGTACAAACTGTTGATAAAATTTAATCTGAAACTACCCTATGAAAAGAGACCTCAAGGTCACATATAGGAGAACATTAATACAAGAGTTACTGAGACCCAGCACTCATGATGAAAGAATCAGAGGCAGTCTAGGCATTGATTTTATTATCTCTCAAGCAGATGTAATGGTATTCTTAGCATAAGTATGGTGAAGTAAATGCAACCATTTTTATAGAGCAAAATTTTTAGCATTTTATAGATTTCCATTCTAGAGTTTCTACTCAGTAATTATTAATAACCCATTTGGCTCTCTTGATTGTTTAGAGATCACTAGCCTTGTGGGAACATTCTCCTCCTACTTTTCTTTGTACATCCCACCTTGGGGCAGAATGAGCCCTGTACAATCTGCTCCTGATCTTCTTATGTTCCTCATGTTTTTGAAGCATGATACAACCTCACTGCCGTAATTCTTGCTGGTTTCGCTAAACTCAGCTTTCCTTCTGAAATCTGTACTTAGTGTTATAATTTCTTAGAGTTAATTATTTTAATTTGTTTTTAGTGAGTGTGCTCATGCGCATACATGCACACGTGTGTGTGTGTGTGTGTGTGTGTGTGTGTGTGTGTTAAACATCTGTAGAAAGATAACTCACCTGTGAATGAATATGTGGAAGTCAGAGGTTAGCTTCAGGATGTCTTCCTCAACTAGTTTTACAGCTTTTTTTTATTTTAAAAGATTTACTTTTTTTCTTTGTTAATAATTAATTTATTTACTTTATGTTCATATTGCTAGATTTATCTATTCATTTAAGAATTATTGGCATATATGGGTCTCAGTGAATACATAAATGCCATGGGTATGCAGGACCTACCTCATTTTGGGGGACAGAATCTGTCACTGAATGTCACAATTTCTATTAGGCTAATTGTCCACTGATCTCATAGAAAACAATTATATATATATATATCCCCTAGTGTTATGGATAAAGCTATTGGCACCATGCCTAGGTATTACATCAGCCCTGCTCAGACTTTTGGCAGTTACTTCTCCTTCTTCATGTTTTCAGGTCTCTGTGCCATTGTTTTACCTGCTTAGTCCATTGTCAATGATGTCTTGCCTGGAAGACTTCTAGTTACTCTTCCAGACTGGCATAAATATACTTCATCTTTGAGCTCATCACTTCCTCTGTAAACCTTGGCACTGAACCAGCTACATTTCTCTCAATCCCTTTGTCCTCATGCCCGATTCATCAGCAGATACCAAAGAGAAGTGATAGAACTGGTCATAAGTGAATTATCTGACAAGGCTGCACAGAGACTACTCACTAGTAATCCTGCATACTGATAAGTGAAATGTGAATTTCAATGGACATATTTGAGTGAGACAAAGCACAACCAAAATGAACCAGTCAATCCAAAAATTCAATAAAAAAGAAGACAATCTCTCAATGCACTATTCTTGATTCTAGTTCCATTAATAGAAATTGAATATTTTCACACGCATGTTAAGCATAGCTTTGAAGCCACCAGCATCAGGACACAAAGTCCCTTCAGTCTAGGCAAAGTGTTTTAGAGAGGTAAGACAGGTCCTAGAATCACAGTCAGAATCAAGTTTATATTGCAACTACGCCCCACTGATTATAAGCTAAATTGGAAATTGGCTTTTCTGAGTATCTCTTTCCTCAAATGTGAAAGACACCAGATTTAATAGCTTATGTCACTGAATGATTTGAGATTAAATGGCATGACCTTAGTGTGGTGCCGAGTTCTATGAACCTCCTTTGACTCCATTCCTCCACTGAGATTCCATCTCTCTAAGGGTCCACAACCTTCATGAACAGTGCAATCAGCTAAGGACCAGTATGCAAGCATGTGAGCTTCTACTGGATATTTCATTTTCAAACTACAACCGGCATCTTAAGTACACCCTCAATTACCTTTTGTTTTATCTCCTTTGCTAAGAAAAACTGCAAATTTCATGATGCTTTTGCTCAGTGAAGTCCATATTAGAAGACTTCACACTTCCTTTAGAAAGTACCATTGCATAAATTTGTCTAGCTTTCACTTGGGGTATAAATTAATATAATGTCAGGAAGAGAGAAGGCATTTCCACACTCCGTATGCACAGAGGGTGGTTGAGAGGTGGCTTTGGGTGTCTTTGTTCTAGGAAAAAAGCATTTGTAGTATCAGTAGAAATACATTGAGGAAAGGTAAAATATAAATGCCAGTTGTGAAATACAAAGGATTACTGACAAACTTTGAATGACTCGGGTACACACACACACACACACACACACACACACAAAGAGAGAGAAAGAGAGAGAGAGAGAGAGAGAGAGAGAGAGAGAGAGAGAGAGAGAGAGAGAATTTGTAGTGATATACATTTCTCTGATTTACTAAAAAAAAAAAAAAAACACCTCTTGGGGAAAAATTCTCTTTGCAGACACTATTGATTCTGGAACCATATATATATTTGTACACCACATACAGCTCTAAGACTTTTTTTTTTTAAGTACAGTTTCTCATTGTAGATCCTTCAATACATCTGCACTTAAGTTAGGATGAGGCTGCTCAGTCAGACTCCTCAGGGTTACTCAGCAGGGTCCAGAGCTACACATTGCAAGGCTAGCATGGGCTTTCCTAGATGATTCACCAAAAAGCTTATGAAAAATTCTGGGAACATAGCTTAGCTGGTAGATTGCTTGCCTTGCTTTTAAATTATTCTGGGTTCTTTTCCCAGCCTTGCATAAACAAGGGTTGATGGTGAATTCCTACAATCCCAGTCTCTTAGAAGACAGTGAGAGCAAGATCAGGATTTTCAGGTCATCCTTGACTATATAGTGAGCATAAGACAAGCCTGAGATATATAAACACTAGCTTGGATAAAAACAAGAAAGAAAGAAAGAAAGAAAGAAAGAAAGAAAGAAAGAAAGAAAGAAAGAAAGAAAGAAAGAAAGAAAGGGAGAAGAAAGGGAGGATGGGAGGGAGGGAGGGAGGGAGGGAGGGAGGGAGGAAGGAAGGAAGGAAGGAAGGAAGGAAGGAAGGAAGGAAGGAAGGAAGAAAGGAATTCACTGTTTTATCCATGCATACATTCGTTTATTCAGATACACTTAAAGGATAACCTGCATTGATGGGACTGGAGGTATAGGATTTGGTGAAGGCTTCAGTCTGTATCTCTGCTGTCCCATGGGCTGTGTTAGGACAAGGGTCATGCCTGTGTCACAGACGATTGGGAAGATGACGGAAATAATGCAGGTTCAGTGTTTGAAATCATTTTTCTGAATGAATTATAGAAGTTAACACAGTATTTCTGGTAATTCTCATCTTATTCCCTAGTAACTACTTAATACCTAATGCCCTATAAATTTTGACTAGCTTCAACTGTTTTTATTTTAGTTGTTGCTTGATGCAACAACTAAACACAATTTTATTTGTGTATAACAAATAAAATATTTGCATACATATAATTATATATTTATTGAGTATTTAAAATTTATTTTGCACTATGTAAAGATTTTATAAAATTTCCTTGTTTGTTGGCTTGAAACAAGGTTTCTCTGTGTGGCCCAAGCTCATCTGGAACTCTAACTACAGACCAGGCTGGTGTCAAACTCAAAGATCCATCTAATTCTGCCTTCAGAGTGCTGGGATTAAAGGCACCACCTCCAGACTATAAATTTCCTTATTTTTTTTATGTTTTTAATACTTTTTATTTTAATTTTTAAAATTTATTTATTTATTTATTTATTTGATTATTTCTTCATTTACATTTCAAGTGTTATTCCATAAGTCTCCTATACCGTCCCCTGCCCTGCTCTCCTACCCACCCACTCCCACTACTTGGCCCTGGCATTCCACTGTACTGGGGCATATAAACATTTTTAGACCAAGGGCCTTTCTTCCCCAATAATGGCCAACCAGGTCATCTTCTAATACATATGCAGCTAGAGACATGAGCTCTAGGGGTTCTGATTAGTTCATATTGTTGTTCCATCTATAGGGTTACAGAACCCTACAGCTCTTGGGTACTCTCTCTAGCTCTTACATTGGGGACCCTGTGTTCTTCCCTATAGATGATTATGAGCATCCACTTCTGTAATTGTCAGGGACTGTCAAAGCCTCACAGGAGACAGCTATATCAGGGTCCTTTCAGCAACATCCTACTGGCATATGCAGTAGTGTCTGCAATTGGTGGCTGATTATGTGATGGACCACATGGGTGGGGCACTCTCTGGATGGTCTATCCTTTCATTTTAGCTCCAAACTTTGTCTCTGCACCTCCTTCCACGTATATTTTAATCCCTATTCTAGGGAGGAATGAAGTATCCACACATTGGTCTTTCTTGATTTTCTTGTGTTTTGGAAATTGTATCTTGGGTATTCTAGGTTTCTGAGCTAATATTCGCTTATCAGTGAGTGCATATTAAGTGACTTCTTTTGTGATTGGGTTACCTCACTCAGGATGATATTCTCCAGATACATCCATTTGCTCAAGAATTTCATAAATTCATTGATTTTAATAGCTGATTAGTAATCCATTGTGTAAATGTACCACATTTTCTGTATCCATTCCTCTCTTGAGGGACATGTGGGTTCTTTCCAGCTTCTGGCTAATATAAATAAGGCTGCTATGAACATAGTGGAGCATGTGTCCTTGTTACCAGTTGGAATATCTTCTGGGTATATGCCCAGTAGAGGTATTGCTGGATATTTCGGTAGTACTATGTTCAGTTTTCTGAGAAACCGCCAGACTGATTTCCAGAGTGGTTGTGCCAGCTTGCAATCCCACCAGCAATAAAGGAGTGTTCCTCTTTCTCCACATCCTTGCCAGCATCTGCTGTCACCTGAATTTTTTATCTTAGCCATTCTGACTGGTGTGAGGTGGAATCTCAGGGTTGTTTTGATTTGCATTTCTCTGATGATTAAGGATTTCGAACATTTTTTAAGGTGCTTCTCAGCCCTTTGGCATTCTTCATTTGAGAATTCTTTGTTTCGCTGTGAACCCCATTTTTAATGGGGTTATTTGAATTTCTGGAGTTCAGCTTCTTGAGCTCTTTGTAAATATTGGATATTAGCCTCCTATCAGATTTAGGATTGGTAAAAATTCTTTCCCAATCGTTGGTGGCCTTTTTGTCTTATTGACAGTATCTTTTCCTTTACAGAAGCTTTGCAATTTTATAAGGTCCCATTTGTTGATTTGTGATCTTATGGCACAGGCCATTGGTGTTCTGTTTAAGAATTTTAACCCTGTGCCCATATCTTCAAGGGTTTTCTCCACTTTCTCCCCTATGAATTTCAGTGTCTCTGGTTTAATGTGGAGGTCTTTGATCCACTTAGACTTGAGCTTTGTACAAGGAGATAGAAATGGATCAATTCGCATTCTTCTACATGTTGACCTCCAGTTGTGCCAGCACCATTTGTTGAAAATGCTGTCTTTTTCTCCACTGGATAGTTTTAGCTCCCTCGTCAAAGATAAGGTGAACAAAAGTGTGTGGGTTCATTTCTGGGTCTTCAATTCTATTCCATTGATCTACCTGTCTGTTGTTATACCAGTACCATGCAGTTTTTATCACAATTGCTCTGTAGTACAGCTTGAGGTCAGGCATGGTGATTCCACCAGAGGTTCTTTTTTTGTGGAGGATAGTTTTTGTTATCCTAGGGTTTTTATTATTTCAGTTGAATTTGCAAATTGCCCTTTCTATCTCAGTGAAGAATTGAGTTGGAATTTTGATGCTTGATTCTAATGTATTTATCAGGTTCTTTAAGGAGCAGGCAAAAAAAAAAAAAAAATGACCACCGAAATTTTACTACCTCCAAGTAATTAAGGTAGTAGGGAATGTGGGGGATGGGAAGTGATATTGCTATTCAGACAGTAGGTTAGTAGGTTATGTACATGACTCGATATAACTGAAAGCTATGACTTAGTTACTTTCTTACGTTTCTTGTGATAAAATGCCCAACAAATGAGATTTGAGGAAAGAGAATTTGTTTTGGCTGTCCATTCAAGGAGTTTCATTTCATCATGTTGGGGAATGATTGTAGTAGGACCCGGGAGCTGTATTTAGATACCTATATTCTGGTAGCTCGGAGTGCACAGAAAGTCTGGGTTGGCTATAGAGCCTAAAGGCCAATCTCCACTCACCCACTTCTTTTAGCATGCTTCTACCCCACAAACAAGATCAAGAGCTGGTGACCAAGTATTCAGTCTGCCAAAGAAATTTCATATTCACACACAACAGACTGCTTAGGAATGGAAAGAAGTAGAGAGCACATCCCAGAATGGCTATCCTGAGTTTGGAGTATAGGGCTATGAACAAAGTAACATGGTACAAGCTAGAAGAGTCACAGCAATATTTTTTCAGATATTTGAGGCTCAGATTTTGGAACATACCCAGGGATGTCTCTATCTAATGACTCTCTATTATGTCTTCCAACATCATATTGATTTGGATTCTGAGGCCTAGCATTGGGAAAAATGCACCAATAAAATACTGTATGATCATTCACACAACATAAGACATAATTTGTAACCTGAAAAATAATATTTAAAAGGATAATCCATTCTTCCAAATAAGTTAGCAGTATTTTTCTTCTTTTCAAAATTATTTTGTATTTCATACATTTATAAACAGAATCTTGGTCATTCTCGCACCCCAACAACCATTCTCCTATCTATCACATTAAAGTCTCCTTCCTAACAAGGACCCTCCCATGCTCCTTCAATCAGTCCTTTCTGTAACCCACTGAGTTTAATGAAGGCTGTATAATTTTGAGTTGGGAAATACTAGAACAAGGACAACTTGTCAGTGGCTACTGAAAGAATTAACCTCTCCTCTGCACCAATTCTCTACCCATTGTGTCTTACTGAGGGGTTGGCAGGTAGGAGCCATGGTGATATTATAATAGTTCTAGTCTTGTGCAGACAACTCCTGCTGCGATGAGTTGAAAAGAGTAAAAATCCTGTCCAGTTCACATCACTCCTCCTCCATCTCTGACTCTTACATTTTTTTCACTTTTTTCTTTGTGATATTTTCTGAGTCTTAAAGGGGTATACATGTTCCACTTATGTCTGACTCTTAATACTCATTCTCAACCCTTTACCCTTTTTGAGTATATATATGACTGTCTTCTGTAAAGGAAACTTCTTTGATGAATGCTGAGGGTAGTGGTAATCTAAGACCTTAATCATCGGTATTTAGGAGGCAGTTTGTCACCACGGCTATTTAGAAAAATAATCATAGTAGATGTTTCCTTTAGGGCTGTCACCTCTCAGACTATGCGCTCAAAGGTCTCTAGTTACATTGTATCAGCTCTAAGTTCCCTCTTCAAAAAGTAGGAGATGTTTTTGTTTTTGTTTTTGTTTTTTACTATAGGAGCAAAACACCAGTATAAGTATATATGATATCTTGTACAATTAGAAGCTATAATTTTAAGGAAATTTTGAAATATGTCTCAAATCAGATTATATTTGCATCTAAATATGGGAAGGTAATTATTTCCTAACAAATGCAGGTGTGAAGATTCTCTAGTTTATCCTGTACATCTAAACTGTGACTTTCAATTTTAAAATGTTTAGATGTATAAATCTGAAGCAATTAGCAGCAGATACATGATCCAAAATAAATTCTTCCTAGTATCAAATTCGGTGCTCTTTGTCTTCCAGATGGACTCTTGCGCACCTGTAAGGTCATAAAACCATTTAGTGTACAGGTGTGCTTATAATACTCTGCTTCAGGGTCAAGTTTTAAACTCCTTGAGACTGAAGTTTCTGTGGGGCCTTTTCAATATTATCATCTCTCAGATGTAACCTGAGGCTTTTCTGTGGAGGAAAGAAGGACCTGCCTCTGAGTATCTGAGTAGTTTCATACCCTAATCCAACCTGTTTTCACCAGGTACATTGTTCAACTTCAGCAGCCCTACAAATTAATGTGTCCTTGGCAGATATTTGCAGCAAACAAACTCATTTATGCTTTCCTGACTGGGGCAGCTTAGCATGATCTATCATCACAGATGTCTTCACTGTGGATGGATTTCAGCTATAGCAGCTTCCTCTGAGCTAGAAAATCTGCTAAGCTCTGTGGAGTTATCAATTCAAATTCAACAAGACCAAGAAATGTAAAAGGTACCACCAGGGCCAAAATAAAATAAATTTTCTCTAAACCATCAACTATAGCTGAAGTCATAATGTTAGTCTCAGACAAGATTCACAACACTTGTAACTGTGGTATTTTAAGAAGCATGTATTCATTAGAATTAAATTATTTTTTCAAGCAGAACATGCCTCTCATTCATAGTGCTATGTCAATATTTTCCTTATTGTAAACATCAGACTTTTTTAATGTAAATAATTTTCTTTCACTTAGGGAATTTGGCATTTTATTGGGAAGATAAGTGTCACACTCATTAACCAGCTTAATGGTGTTTGAGGAAATGACAAACAGAACGTGACAGAATGTCAGAAAAATGCCATTTTCTCAATTCCTTCTTAATGGCTCTATAATAAAATAAAACTCCCCACTATAACAGATAATTTATCAAACAAGAAAACAACACAGAAAATGTATTCAGAGTGCCTGATATGGAAACTTGTCACAACAGACAATATAGGTCATTCCTATTCTATATACCAGCACTACAGTGCCCATATAATTTTATTTGTTTTTTTATTGAAAATATATTTTCTTATAAAATATATTCTGTTTATACTTTCTCTCCCTCACTTCTCTCAATTCCTCCTCACTTCCTCTCTGCATTCACCCCTTTTCTGTCTCTCATTAGAAGAGAATGTGTTTCTACAACATAGCAAACATTAACATGTCCTCACTGATATGTGGATATTAGCCCAGAAACCTAGACTACCCAAGATACAACTTACTGAACACATGAAACTCAAGAAGAATGAAGATCAAAATGTGGACACTTCGCCCCTTCCTAGAATTAAGAACAAAGCACACATTGAAGGAGTTACAGAGATCAAGTGAGGAGCTGAATCTAAAGGATGGTCCAACCAGTGACTCCTGCAGCCAGGGATCCATCCCATAATCAGCCACCAAACATAGACACTATTGCATATGCCAGCAAGATAGTGCTGAAAGGGCCCTGATATAGCTGTCTCATGGGAGACTATACCAGTGCCTGGCAAACACAGAAGTGGAAGCTCACAGTCAGCTATTAGATGGAACACAGGGTTCCCAAGGAAGGAGCTAGAGAAAGTACCCAAGGAGCTGGAGGGGTCTTCAACCCTATAGGTGAAAGAACAACATGAACTAATTAGTACCCCCAGAGCTCATGTCTCTAGCTGCATATATAGAAGAAGATAGCCTAGTTGGCCATCATTGGGAAGAGAGGTCCCTTGGTCATGCAAACTTTATATGCCCCAGTACAGGGGAATGCCAGGGACAATAGGGGGAGTGGGTGGGGTGGGTAGGGGAGCAGGGTGGGGGATAGAAGAGGGTTTAGGGGATTTTCGGGAGAACATGTGAAATGTAAATGAAGAAAATATCTAATATAAAATGGAAAAAAAAAACTGAAAATCATTTGCTTAAAAGTAGCAGAAGCATGGCTGGTTTAATAGATCAGTAGATAAAAACCCCAGCCACACAGCAAGAAGATATCAGTTCAATCTCCGAGATTCACACTAATTCTCTCACTTCATCATGACAGCTGTGGTTAATTATGTACACACATACATACAGGTATGAACACACACAATCAATAAATAACTTAAAATTTCAGAAAAAGAGAGATAGCATAAAGATGAAAATGGCAAGCTCATGTATAGGGATCTGTGTACTTCCACACTCAGAAAGCCATTGATGGGCAGAATGTGGCCACATAGCTGATACTAGACAGCTGACACACATATCAATTGGCTTGAGCTTCTAAGCTGACAAACATCTTCTAGTGTTTGTAGCTATAAGAAGTCTGTCTTTGTTTGATTTGATATCCCCCTAATGACATAATGCAGATATCTTGCTTCATCAGGTCATAATGTCTCTTGCCAATCCACAGGAGGAAAAAAACCACACACATTCCAGAAACTGTGATGAATGTATATCCTGCTCCATGATTAATCCCTGTCCCCATATCTTGTCTAAGATTCCTCACTACCTAGACAGTCTATCTTAAATCTTTTCAGGCTAAGCAATATCAGCCATGAAACCTTATGGGTTAATCATTGTCCTATTGAACAGATGAATAGGGAAGAGAAATTGAAAGTCTAAGAGACAAATGAGAGTCATGGAACCCCAAGAATTCATTTCATACAGCATTCAACACCTACTACACACAAGAGTTATATCCTAAATCCTGTCACTTTCAGAGGGTCTATCTGTTCCACAGTACACTCCAGAAATCAATATGGGATTATATTTTTATTCACCTGCACAGAGTTGTGCATCATTCACAGGAACACCCTCAGCAATGCATACAACACACAAACACACACACACACACACACACACACACACACACACACTCACGAATGAAGCCTGTGGTTATAATAACACACAAAAATCTGAATTATAATCTCTGTTGGGAAGGTAGTACTGACAAGCAAGCAAGCATGTATGTACCAAGCAGTGGTCCCCTCCTCTCAGTGCTGGCTTCTCAGTTTCCCAGATGGCTCCACAGTCTAATTTCAAGATGATTCAGAGTAAAATGTCTTAAAAAGTGAACTGAGTTCAAAGTGCTGATACTATATTTGCCCCTGACTGTAGATTTATCTACTTAATGTCCATCTGATCCATAAAGCTAAAACAAAACAATGTATTTGCAATCTGATCTGGATTTCAAATTAAGAAATACATTTTAAAGCATTATGTAGATATTCACTCACATAGAATTTCAAAATTCTATACATAATCAGACAAAACCATTTTTTCTGCTGCTGCTTCTCTCCCTAGGTCCCTGGAGTGGTGTGCATGTTTCTCATCTCTCTCTCTCTCTCTCTCTCTCTCTCTCTCTCTCTCTCTCTCTCTCTGTATGTGTGTGGTATGTGTATGCATATGTGTGAATGAATGTGAATATGTGTTTGTGTTTGTATGTTTATGTACACATCCCTGCAGGTGTAGCTGTGCATAGACATATGTGTGGATGTATATAAGCAAATATGTATATACATGTGTGTATGCACATATTTCCTCTGTTTAGGTTTGTGTGTTTGTGTGTGTGTGTGTGTGTGTGTGTGTGCACATATGTGTTTGGTACCTGGGAATTTGTTTGCATATGTTTTTATATACCTGCTTGAGACAGGAGTCCATATAGGAGAAGGAGAGCAGTTTGTTCTAACAAAACTGTGTGGAGAATTATAAGGAAACTCATTAATTCTCTGGAATGCTTCCCTTTAACTCAAGATTCCATTGTATCCTGGTTCAACACCAAAACCAGAATTATTTTTTGAAAATGTCCGTGTTTGTTCTGGTACAGGGCAGTTTCTTCCCACAGTATAATATGTGGTGTTTAGAGTTTGCATTCTTACTCTAGTGATGAGAGTTATACTATTTGGCAAACATTAATAAAGTCATGACACTCCTTGGATTGATGTATCCAAGTGTGGCTCTTGTCTTCATCATTTTCCCCTGGGAGTCATGTCAGATAATCAGCTCTCTTGGATGACTGCTCTGTGTTATTTTTACTCCTAGAGTGTCCTTCTACCTGGCACAGGTCCCAGAAAGCTTTTACCACAAAACACTTTGCTTGTTATCTTATTAATAAAAATCAGGACAAAAATAAGCAAATCAAAATGAAGATTAAAATTAAAACCATAATTCTATTACTTCAAAGAAACTTGGAACGATGACTCATATAATCCATGATCATTTTAATGTGATTATTTGATGGCCATCTTTCACATATCTATATATGAATGTGTTTCTCCATATATTTGTTTGTATACTTATTTTTAAAAGGCAAATAAAATTATATCATATGATGCCCTACTGTTTGCTTTGCAGGCCCAGGATTTAAAGGATTGTGCAGTGTTATATATGTACAGTTCACACATTCAATTAGTGAAACAGTACCTAGAACTCAAAGCCTTTGTCCTATTCAAGCTACATAGATATCTAGCCCCATATACCTCACTTTGTCATTTCTCAGTAGCTATTTTGAGTTTTATTTAGCCCATTAAACTCAAAGATACTTGGGGGTAATTTTTTAAAAATATAGAAGTAAAGTACTCCTGTGCCCTGGTATTTGTGTTAGGAATTGTTACAAAGTCAATGGCAGAAAAAAATGGACTCTCCAAATCTAGATATTTGTTATATATACTCTCCAAATCTACATT
This sequence comes from Mus minutoides, assembly GCA_902729485.2. NCBI lineage: Eukaryota > Metazoa > Chordata > Mammalia > Rodentia > Muridae > Mus > Mus minutoides. The sequence goes on along the minus strand of CACVCL010021918.1, from coordinate 20,262 downwards.
TGTTATTTTGACAGAATTGAAATGATAGAAAATACAGCCACAAAGGAGGAACTCCAGATGAAAATCACTCCTTGCCTCTTTCACCTTTAGGAGATGGTCAGCATTCTTTAAACTGTGGATACATTACTCTATCAGTATTTTTAGTGGTCACATTATCACTTCCAAATAAATATTCCATATCCCTTCATCATATGAGGAAACATGTGACTACATTTAGATCTCAGTGGACATTTCATAATCATCAGATCTCCTCATCTGATCAGGTATTTTATCTGTAAAGACCCCTTGTGCCATACAAGGTGAATGTAAAAGTTCCGGTTGGAAATGACTATTTGGGTGTATGATAGAGGTACTATCAATATAAACACTAAAAGCACACAACTTCAGCTGTAGGACTTACTATAGAAAAAACAAAAAAAAAAAAACAAAACCAAAAACCATCAAGGTAAAGGAGAGGAGGTCAAGTAGAGAATAACACAAGTACCTTTTCCCAAAAGAGTCTCCAATGTTGAGACTTAGGAAGAAAGTTTTCTTGTCTTAAATTTTTTGTTTGTATGAAAGAGGGGAGGACACATTTCTTAGCATTTTCGTTGAAGTCAGAGGACAATTAATGTGTGTCAGTTCTCCCCTTCCACTATGTGAGTTCCAGGGATCAAACTCAAGTCATCAGACTTGGCAGCACGCACTGTGACCTCTGGAAAGATGGCTTAGCTGGTACATTGTTTATTGGATGTAGGAACATTCACTGTGTAGTAGGAAGGCTTTTGGGTGCTAAATACCCAAAGAAAAATGACTTTCTCTCTCCTGGCAGCCAGCAAATGCTATTAGGTCCTTAGTGGTGTAGTTTTGTTCCCACTCCCAGAGTCATGCTGGGATTTTTGCCAGATTGAACTTCTGCAAGAATTGAGTGATAAGGTTATCTTCAAATGTGCTACATCCCCTCTGTGACCGACAAATACTGTTATGCTACATTCTGCCCATTTCTTTGGATCTTACTATCTTTCTGCCCCACATTCTGAGATGATGCCTGAATCTTGTGAGAAGAAAATAGGATCTTGATATTGTTACCCCATTTAGAGATGAACATACACACATGGTCTTTTGTTCTCTGCATGTTGCCAGGTATGGATCACTTTGTTAATCATCATCTACTGAAAAATGAAGCTTCTTTAGTGAGCTTTGAGAGATACACTAATGTATATACATAACATTAAGTCTTAAGGTTTAATACCATGTTTATGTTATTTTAACAAAATAACGTATTAGATTTTTCCTTGGGGCCTGTTACATAGCCAGCTATAGATGTTGACACTAACAATTGTGCAGGATATGAATTCTATCTTGTGCTATAGACTTCAAATCACATAAAAATGTGTTCGATATTATCACAACACTACTGCCACTATTGTACCAGTGGGCATGCCTTGCCAAGTCATGGACTTTGGCTTTCAAGGTTCAGTGGTGGGTGAAATAAATTATAAATTTTCTATAATAGTAGAATGTACTTCTGCTTTCAACGCTATAAAAATTATCCAGTTGGGGTGAATGTATCACCGTTAGTTTGATTTCACAATATCCTATGATTCAAGTATGTGTTGCCTTCATCAGTAGTATCACCACCAATTCTGGATGGTAAACAGGAACAACACTAAAACATTGGGAGTCTTTGGAAAGAACAGATCCACCACAGATCCAGCTATGCAACTCTTGGATGTATCTATCCAAATGACTCTATATCCCAATTCTCTTATAGTTTTTTTTTAATCCATTTTCAATGCTACTTTATTCACAGTAGCCAGAAAATGGAAACAGTCTAGATGTTACTCAACTGGTGAATGAATAATACAAATGTGGTATTTTTACAAAATGAAATTTTCTTCAGTTGTTAAGAAAAATGAAATTATAAAATTTTAAAGTAAATGGGTAAAGCTGGAAATAATTATTCAGAGTGATGTATTCCAGACTCAAAAAGACAAATACCCTATTTTCATTCATTTTGGGAGTTTGGCTTTGAATGTTCTGATGTGTGTGCTTACATTGGAGTATCTTAAAAGTGAGACAGCTTAGCAGTCAGAAAGATATCATGAGAATTTTTTAATGAAAGAGAAATAGAGTGCAAATGTATGCAGGGAGAATTTGGAATAGTGGAGCAACAGGTGTAAGGAGAGTGCAAGTGTGAGGGAAGAGCCAAGAGTGTATACAGGGAGGATAAATAACACTGAGAACCATAGAAAAAGCCATATACAAAACCTACTATTGCAGAAGTTTCCTAGCATATGTGCACAAAAATGCTTAAATGGAATTATCTTATAATGGGGGACAATGTCTTTCTTAGACATAATAGGCTCTCAGGTACAAAATTCATGCCAAGTATGAATGAATTCTCCTAAACATTCTTAAAACTGCTGGTGAATATTTGAGGAAATGGAACAATTATAACTATTAATATTGATCTTGTGCTTTTTAATTCAGTCATATTAGAAACATTGAGAACTAAAATATTTTGTTTCTTTGTAAAGACATTATCTTGAGTTCACTGAACAGTGCTTTGCTTTTCCCCATGATGTGACTTACAAGCAACATCTCCTTTAAGTTTTAGTGAATCATCATATTCTTTTAATCAGCTCCAGGCTCTAGCTGCCATCATTTGTATTTCCAGGAAAGATCTGTGGACCCTCAAGTTTATGGGTATCAGCAGTGCCTCTGGATATCCTAAGTTTTCATCAAAACCACTTGAAGAAGTTATTGTTCACAACTTCGTAAATGTATATAATGCATTGTAACTCTCCCTCCCACTATCATGTCATTTTGTTTTTTGATTCTCTGGGTTTAACCATAGTTGTCATCATGAGCACAGGGACGAAGCTCTCCATTAGAGCATAAACAAGTCCCCAGTAGCTACAACACTCTACTCTCTCTCTAGTTCAGTAAGGACACTCCCTTATTAATGCCAGTATGCCTAATATTATAGTTTTTTTAAAAGGGTTTTTTAGAACCCATTTTCATGTGAATATTCTCAAAAACAATAGGTCAGAACCATAGTTGTGTTTATGTGGTATAAGGTAGCATTAGCTATTCTCCTAATTACTGTGACAAACTGATGCACTCAAATAATTGAAGGATGAAAAACACTTTGACTCATTTTCAACCGTTAGTCCATAGTCAAGGGGAAGTTCTAGTGACTGGAAGGTATTGAAATTTTCCTCAAGGAGCCAGAGAAAATATCCTCAAAGAGCTCAGCAGTTAAGAAAAGTTACTGCTCTTACAGAGCACACAAGGAATCACTTACACATATTCTTGTGTTCTTTTTCCTATAGATAAAATATTGTGTTATGTTTGCATGTTCATGTGCCTGAGTACAGATATATGTGTGCCACCATACATCTGGTGAAAGTTCAAAAACAAACTCAAGTGTCAGTCTTTGCCTTCTACCATGTCGATTTATTGGGTCAATTTATTGTCCACTGAATGGCATCTAGTCCTCAATCTCCCAAGAATTCTTCAGAGTCAGCCGATCATTTCACTATAAGTATGCTGGGATTGTAAAAAATGAATTAACTTGTCTCATTTTTCAGGGGTTCTGGGATTCCAAATCAAGCCTTTTGCCTCATAACAATATTCTGTCTGACCCTCACTTGTATTTTTATTTTCAAAACCTACTTTCTATTCAAATACACTATAGAAAATATTTTATCCCCAAGAACACTATAGCTATGTCATTTGCAGATAAATTGATACAACGAAAAACAATCACATTAAGTGAATTAAATCACTCTAAACAACAAATGCTTAGATTTGCTAGGTATGTAGAAGTATGCATATACTGATGACACAGAAGTAGAAATGAAACAGTGAGACGAAAGACATTGATTGCAGAGGAAAAGAAAGGGTAAGTTGGAAAGCATGGATGTGGGTAGGAAAATCCAAGTACATTGTACATGTGCATAAAAATCACAAGCAACAAAACAACTGCATTAAAAATATTTCGGATCATTAGGATACAAGACTATTTCTATCAACCCTGAGTTCATGAAGGGTATTAAAATGCAGGTTTTGTAGAAACATCAATAATGGAGTGTCTATATTGAGTTCGTGCTACTTGAAGTCACAGGCCAATGGAAGGCCAATAAAAGCTACAGTCATAAAACAAAAAAAAAAACAAAAAAAAAACAAAAAAAAAAAATATGTACTATACTATAACTAAAAAATGCATAAATTTTTCCATAAGCAACAATTTTCTATTACAACATATGTTAGTGTCTATATTAGAAATTGTTTCCTAATACATATTTAAGTTACAACAACACAATGTGCACTAATATATCACTTCACAACACTTGAAATCATCTATTAGAACCTTCCTTTTTGCAATTCTCAGTTCATAACAGGAAATAAGCCTCTTATGTGTCTCAGCTAACAGCTCTTTGGGTACATGCATCCGCTAGTTAACATTTCTCCACACTGGCTAAATCTCTAAATCTACCTTAACCACTTCCTGCATTAAATGATTTTGTAAGTGATCTGCTTCCTAACATTCTTCCCCTCAATGCTCTCTGATGTGTAAGAGTCGCATTCAGAAAGTGGAAGGAAGGGGCAGGAGTAATGGCTCAGCGGTTAAGAGCACTGACTGCTCTTCCAGAGGTCCTGAGCTCAATTCCCAACAATCACATGGTAGCTCACAACCATCTGTAATTGGGTCTGATGACCTCTTCTGGTTTGTCTGAAGGGAGCAATGGTGGTATACTCATATGCATAAAAAATAAACAAATATTTAAAAAGAAGAAAGTAGAAGGAAGCTTTTCAAAGGTGTTAACTTCTTACTTGTTTCCATGACACTTAAGCATCTACCTCCTCTGCTTCCTTTTACTGAGCTATTATAGGCCCAAGGGACTGACTTGTGTAAAGGGTAAAATGGATCATGCATGAGATAGAGCATTTCTTAGCATACTGATCTTTGTCTGAAAACAAGATCCTTCACATGGGCACTACCATCTATCCATACACATGTCCACTCACATAATCTTGCATGACAAAAAAATTAAAGGTGGCACACTGACACCAACAATACAGAGAGATCCTGTGCATCTGTTCCCAGGCTTATCTGATACCAACAGCTCACAAAATTGTACATGCTAATCATGATACGGCTATAAAATAATTAAAATACAGAAAAATCTGTCATTTCAGTGTCCTGTATTTGCCAGGTACAGTCAATACCTATGTGACCTCAAACTCATGTTAATTCTAGTAAGTTATCAAGAGTTATTCATCCAATAATCTAATAATCATGAATATTGCTAATGTAACTACACTGTAAATCAGGTGGGTTGGGATTTATTATTTAACATAGTGTGCTGCAGATTCAGAGTGGCATGCATGCAAACATTCATCATGATCCTTTTTCAATTCTTGCCTAATAGTTTTCCATAATAGCCACTTCACTTACATATCCATTTTTAAAGAATAATTGGATTGGCCAGAGGATATTTCAATTGGATATTTTAATATAAAATTTGCACAAAGGTTTGTGTATGAATACTTTGCATTTTATTCTCTTAAGTAAATACCAGTATATAATAGCCAAACCATATGGTAATGGCCTAAACACCTTGAAGGAAGCACCAAGAGTACGTTCCAGATGTTTCTGTCTTGCAAGCGATCTGATTTCCCCACATCCCAGAAGCACTTTGTGGCATCACTGTTTTTCACATTGTGCATTTCTGTAGCTGTGTACTGATCTCTCCCTGCATTTTAATTTGCATTTCTCTGCTGGCTAATGAGGCTGAACATCTTTCAGTTGGTGATTTGCCATCTGAAGGTCCTTTGGGTGGAAATTCACTTTCTGTTTCTTTCCTGATGATAACTGTTTAATTACTGTTGAGGTTTCTGAGATAATTCCAACACTGGATATAGCACGTCTTTTGTGGAGGTAGTTTGTGTAAGGTTTCAGAATTTTTCTTCAGTATCACAATCTCTTTCCAGTGAACAGTTTTCGATTTGAATGAAATTTGCTTTTATGTTTATGGGTACGGTACACTTTGCCAAGTCTTAGGTGCCAAATATTTTTGCCCAGGGTTTGTTTATTAAATTTTAATGGTTTCAAAAGTTTATTTTTCTCTACTGAATTGCTTGTAAGCATTTTCTAAAATTGATTACTGTGAGTTGCCTTTCTGTTGCACTGAACACCTGCTGTTGCATCTGCCTCCAAACAGCATTCAGGTTTCCTAAGAGGGCTGCAAGGAACGTTAGAGAAGGTGAATTGATCCGCCCTCATTCTTTCTCTTCTTTGTTTTCATTTTATTTTAAAAACTTAAATCACTCTGATTCTATTGTTTTTAAATATACACATATGTATGACCTTTTTGAAACAGAATGCCTTGCTGGGACTAAGAAACTTTGCTCACATGTGCTTCTCTAGGAAGAACTGAGCCTTTCCTCCGCAGAGTTTTGAGCTATAGACTTCCTTCATTCTTCATTTTTGTAAACAGTTTAGTTTTCATCATAGGTTGCTAGTTTCCAGCATAGACAGACTTGTCTGCATTTGGGTTATATTTAGACATACCTGCTACTTACTAGAATAGTTACACATATATGTAATTTATATTTCCATATATTCTCATTTTGAGTATATAAAATATATAACTATTTTTAGGTTTCCTTTTATTCTCTAAATCACTTATCAGTTCTTGGTGTCTTGTGAAAATTCTTACCTTATTACACAATCAATATTTTTGTATAGTCTTTATTTCCCTACGATAATTTGTGCAAAATAATCAGTGTCTTGTCAATAAATGATTAATAAAATGTAGTGTCAGCCACAAACTGTAAAATATTGCTATTTTTAATATTTTTAATTTGCTATTATTGTGTATGCACGATGTGTGTGGTAGGACATGTATGCCATGGTACCCACATGGAGGTCAAAGGAAAATCAGTTCTCTCATTCCACCTTCATATTGGCTCTAGGGTTGACCTCTAGGCCTTCAGGGCTGGAGAAAAGATCTTTGCTCCAGTAAACCATTCACCTATCCCTAGTAATAGTATTTTGTGGATAGTCTTTATTTAGATGAGAAACACCTTCTGTTTTTAGTATTCTGAAAGGGTTTTCTGGGGGTGTGGGATATGGACTGTTTGAGAAGTTAAATCCAGCTTAAAACTCGAACACTGACCTATATCCTTAGTCTCCAAGAACTTTCTTCAGAAATGGGTGTTGAATTTTTATCAAAGGCTTTTATTACATTGGTAGCAAATTTTCTCACTTTATTCTATTAATGTATTGGATTATCATTGACTTTAAATAGTCAATATTTAATCAATAAACATATACGAGAAGGAGAAGCTCATTCCCTTTCAAAACAATGTTGAGCAATTTTTGTATGATGCTAAAATTTGTGTAAAAATTCTGTAACTCTTTTTTCTCTTTTGTATTGTTGTTGTTGTTGTTGTTGTTGTTGTTTTTGTTGTCATTGTTGTTGAAGAACAGCCTTAGTCTGTTGTGCTCAGATAGAATACATTGAATTTATTCAATGTTTTTGTTTCAGTTCAGGTTTGTTATGTGTCCAATTATATCATCAGTTTTTGAGAAGCTACCGTGAAGTGCTTAGAAGAAGGTATATTCATTTGCTTTATGATGAGATGTTCTGTAGAGACCTGTTAAATCTATTTGGTTCATAGCTTCTGTTAGTTTCAATGTATCTTTGTTCAATTTCCGTTTCCATGATCTGTCCATTGGTGAGAGTGGGGTATTGAAATCTCCTACTATTATTGTGTGAGTTTCAATGTGTGCTTTAAGCTTCAGTAATACTTCTTTTACAAATGGAGATGCCCTTGCATTTGGGGCATAGGTGTTCATAATTGAGATTACATCTTGTTGGAATTTTCCATTGATGAGTGTGTAGTGTCCTTCTTCATCATTTTTGATGTCTGTTGGCTGAAAGTCTATTTTATTGATTATTAGCTTTTTTCTTGGGTCAATTTGCTTGAAGAAAGTTTTGTTTCAGCATTTTACTTTGAGGTAGTATCTGTCTTTGTCACTAAGGTGTTTTTTCCTGTATGTAGCAAAATGCAGGATCCTGTTTATGTATCCAATTTGTTAATCTATGTCTTTTTATTATGGAGTTAGGTATATTTATGTTGAGAGATATTAGGGATCAATGGTTGTTGGTTCTTGTTATTTTGGTTGCTAGAGATTGAATAATGTTTGTGTGTTTCTCTTCTTTTTGGGTTTGTTGTAAAAAGATTAATTTCTTGCTTTTTTTCATTGGTGTAGTTTACCTTTTTGTCATGAAGATTTTCCTTCTATTATCTTCTGTAGGGCTGGATTTGTGAAAAGATGTTTTTTAAATTTGGTTTTGTCTTAGAATACCTTTGTTTCTCCATCTATGGTAATTGAGAATATATATATATATATATATATATATATATATCTTAGACTAGGGTGACAATTTTGTTCTGTTGGGGTCTGTATGACATCTTTCCAAGATCTTCTGGCTTTCAGGGTCTCTGTTGAGAAGTCTGGTGTATTTCTGATCGGTCTGCCTTTATATTTTATTTGACCTTTTTTCCTTGCTGCTTTCAATATTATTATAATATTTTTTGTTCTATGCATTTGATATTTTAATTATTATGTTACAGGAGAAGTTTCTTTTCTGGTCCCATCTATTTGGTGTTCTGTAGGCTTCTTGTATGTTTATGGCCATCTCTTTCTTTAGGATAGGGAAGTTTCCTTCAATAATTTTGTTGAAGATCTTTGCTGGCCCTTTGAGTTAGGAATCTTCACTCGGTTCGATACCTATTATTCTCATGTTTGGTCTTTTAATTATGTGCTGTATTTCTTGAATGATATGAGATAGAACCTTTTACTTCTTGTATTTTCCTTGACTGTTATGTTGATGTCTTCTATGGTATCTTCTACACCTGAGATTTTGTGTTCTATCCCTTGTATTCTGTTGGTGATGCTTGCATCTGTGACTCATGCTCACTTTCCAAGGTTTTTCATCTCTGAGGTTGTCACCCTTTGTGTTTTCTTTAATGTTTCTATTATATTTTTAGATCCAGGATGGTTTCGTTCAATTCCTTCACCTGTTTATGTTTTCCTGTATTGATTTAGGGAACTTATGTGTTTCCACTTTAATGGCTTCTGCTTGTCTACCTGTGTTCTTTATTTCTTTAAGGGAATTATTTATGTTCGTAATAAAGTCTTCTATAATCTTCATGAGATGAGAATTTAGATCTGAATCTTGCTTTACAGGTGTGTTGGGGTATCCAGCACTTTTTTGGTGGGAAAACTGGATTCTGATATTGCCAAGTAGTATTGCTTATGTTCTTGTGCTTTCTTCTTGTGATATTTTTATCTCTGATGATAACTGACCTCGCTGTCTCCGACTGGAGACTCTCCCTTCTGTGAGCCTATGAGTCTGTGATCCTGGGTGTTTTAAAACCCCTGAGGGTTTGAACTGCTACTTTCTTGTGAGCTGAGTGGGTTGGGATCCAGAATAGAAGCTCTGCTCCAGCTAAAGATGAAAACAGGAAGGAGTGCTTATCTCTGGCTGGGTTGGGTATCTGTTTTCCAGGGTCCAGGGGTGTCCCAGTTCTACCAGGTATTGGGGCAGGGTTGGGTTCTCACATATGTTCCTGCATATGTCATAATACCTGGGAAGTCCAGCTGAAAATGGGTTGTGGGCTTAGTTAGTTGGGATCCAGAGCAGAGGCTCTGTTTCCAGCACAAGTCCAAACTGGAAGGAGCCTCCACCAACTCTCAATACCCACCTCTCACGTCTTTAATTGGTGCTGCCTATAATCATCATTGTAAGGCCACCCATTAGAGCATTTTCAGCCTACTAGGGGCCATGCTCATAAGGAAAACTGACTCTTGGGGTCATCAGCTATTAACAGCTCCTCAGTTAAGGTTGTAGGATAGTGAGCCTATCTTGCCTCCATGCTAAGACAATGACTAGAATGATCTTGTGTAGATCTGAACACTGAGACCTGTTCAGTTGTAAAACATCTCTCTTTTTTATTTAAAGCCCTAATTTCAATGTGCAATATGACCAATAAATAAATAATATAAGCACATGTGAAATGATGCAAACAATACCAATGTCTTAAGTGGAGCCCTGATCTCTCCCAGTGATGTATTTTTTAATCACAATAGTAGGATAGAAAATGAAAAGGGACTGGAAAGACAGCACAGAATTCTTTATGCTGTATCATCAGGACAGAATTATAAGAATCCTAAAAGTGACTTGACAAGCTGGGCATACCTTATATATCTATTCCTGACTACTATGCATTCAATGTTCTCTCATACTCCTCTGGCCTCTGTATGTACATGTGTTTGTAGTTGCCCACTCCACAGGTGTCTCAGTTAGGGTTTTCATTTATGTGAAGAGACACCACAGACAAGGTGAGTCTCATAATGGACAACATTTAATTGGGACTACCTTAGAGGTTCAAAGATTCAGTCAATTATGCTCATGGCAGCTTCCAGGCAGGAATTACACTGGACAAGCTGAGCGTTCTACATTTTATTCTGAAACTAAACAGGAAAAAAAATGGTCCAGGAAATTAGAGGGAAGGTCTCTCCATGACCACATTCATAGTAACCCACTTTCTTCTACATGGGCATACCTCTTAATAGCACCACTCCCTATATCACGCATATTCTAACACATGAATCTCTAGGGCCAAATATTCAAACCAATACACCATGCATGTACACAAACTCTCAGATACATACTTCTATAAATAAAATTACAATGTAAATGTTACTTTTAAAAAACAAAACAGGGCAAGGAAATATGAATTGACTGCAGCCTGTACAGTGGCCAAGATTTCTTCATGTAATTTTTTTAAGTGAAGCTTTAAAAATAGACAATATTCACTCAGATTTACACTCAGAAAAAACCCAAGACTTTGAGAGATTGAACAGCATGCACAGTGTTGCACAATAATTGGGAAAATGTAATGTCAAGCAGAGTTTGAGAAAAGAACTCAGTTTCTGTCAAATACATTAAGCATGTTGATCCCAACAGCCACGATACATTTAGTAAATATGTGTCTCAAGATTTAACAGGAAAAAAGAATGAGTGGAAAGAATCTTTTTATGTGAAATATGAAGGATTTACAGTGTTCTTAATCATTAAGAGAAGAAATGTAGAGCTTGTCAGAAATTGCAAATGGATCTCCCATACCTGGAGGAGTAGGAGAGTGAGGTCAAGACAGAGATGCAATATAACACAGAGCTTGTCATAGTGCCATTAAGTTATAAAAATAGGAGAATATTTTAGAACAAATAGATGTCACAGGAATCAAGTCATTTCAGAAAGATCAATCTGACTAGTTCCCATATGTATGTGTGTGTAATGAAAGTGCGACAAAGGAATGAGATATGTGGCTAGAATAAATAATAGCTAGGACCCAGGATGCAGAGTGAAGAATCTTTTCATTTCTACAGTTCTGAGAATGATATTTTTATGATCTCATTCTGAATTCCAACAACAGGAAAATAGGAATGATAAGCAAGAAAGGATTACAAAAACAAAGCAAAGATTATGCTTGAAAGAGAACTAAAAAGTATTCACTTCCAGTTAGTGATCCCGGGTTCGATCCTAGTGCCATGCAAGCCTAAGGAGCAAGACAAAGAGAGAAAGACAAATAGATTGTACACACACACACACACACACACACACACACACACACACACACACCCCTCAGAAATATACACAGAACTAGACTGCATCCAAAGGACTACTATGGCTTCCCTTTAACATTTCATCTTGTCTAAGTCTAGAAGGTAAAAAAGCAAATCTAGAGGTAAAATAGTTGTCTTTACTTATTGATTACATCTCCCAAGTTTAGCCAAAAAAATGTATGTAATTCATCTGTATACTGCTTTAGCTGGATTCAACATACACGTCCAAATGTCTACAAATTTTGCCAACATGGCTATGATCCTGATGTTTGGACCCACACAGAATTACCACGTGATATTGACACCACTGGCTGTATTAATGTCCGCATCCTAAGTTCTTTCTCTGAGGATGCTGATTTTTCTCAGACTTTCATTTTCATTAATGTGGAATATCAGTTTAGGCTCAACCCAACAACTCTGTCCTCATGCCTGACACTCATGGCCACATTGGTGTGTGTCTCTACTGCTCAGTCTTGGTAGCAAAGAAGCCTTTAATGCCCACTGTAGATGTTAAATAGAACCATGACCTCTTTATGAGCTGACTTTTTCCACACATTGTATTTTCAAATCTATTACCACTATGTCAGAATTAAATATTAAGGAAACAGAAAATATGAAGGAAGAAAGTGACCTTTTAGTTTTCCTATGTAGATATTAAAGACATTACAGAAGTATAGGAGGTAACCCAATCCCTTGGGCCACTTTTCAAAGACATTTTAAAATTGTAAGTAACTGCTGTATGAAATAGAGGAAAAAACTCCCAACTCAAATTGTGAAATAATGCAGTAAAGAAATGTAAATTATCCTCAGGGGACAATTATACCCTGGACTCTGAATGATTTTGTAGATGAAAAGAGCAAAAGATCTTAGGGCCAGAAACTAAGTGGTCTGTACTCTGGCTTTCTGACCTCTCCTTAGGGAAGACAGAACAGTTGGATTTCAAGTAGTTTGTTCAGGAATGTACTGACTTGTTGGTGCAGAGAAACAAAAGCAAGTCTAACAGCAGAGATAGAGCAAAAATCAATGAGAAAGCTATGTCCAGCCTGTCTCTCTATCTTTATTTATATTAATTCAAAATAAAACCCTGACCAATGCTTTTATTACTGTTATAAGATTTACCTCTGAGCAAATATTTTCTCGATGTGTACCCTGAGATCTGCTCCCATTTCTAGGAATGATCTCCCTTGAGAAATATATTCACATTCCAAAATTTTCAATTCATACATATAACATTTTCATTACAAAATGTTACTGACCTCACAAGGCTGTTTTGACTACAAACGTGATAACTTGGGAAGGCTCTGAGAGCCATCCCATCAAAATATATAGAAAATGTTGTGTCCAAAAAGAAGATGGACATGGAGATGACTCAAAACGCACAGTCCTTGTGATGTAAGCTTGGGTAGTGGAGTTTGAATGCCTAGATCTCACAAGAGTTGGGATATGGTAGTACATGTTTCTAACCTCAGTTATTCTAAAAAATATTTGAGGCAAAGACTCCTGGAAATTCACAGGCCAGCTAGCTTGTTATACACAAGTAGCTGTGGTTTCTGTTGCTTATGTTCTTCCCCTTGCCTCTTAACATCTGGTTATCTCTGGTGTTACCTGGTCTTGTTGTTTCTGACTGTGGCTTGTTTCTCCTGTATGCCTGTATTTCTGCACTCCTGGGAGACCAGTTATCTCCTGGAAGAATTTTGGTATGGAGAGCTGGGGCACAGGTTCAACTGCAGCTTGAGGATATAAATGCAAACTGTAATGATCCTGTGATTCCTGTGTTTTGATGTCTCTGAGTGGGCCCTCTTGGACTCATAATTTGAGGAGAAGTGGTGGTCACACCTGTGCTCTCAGGTGTGTCTGCACCTTTGAGAGACCAGCTTTCTCTTGATGGGACCTAGATATGGAGTTCTATCCTCTCAGATGTTTTAACAGTCCTGGGAGACCTACTTTCTTCTGGTAATATCTGGATATGGAGAGCTCTGGCACAGGGTCAGCTACAGGTACACATGAAAACTGGAAGGACCCTGTCCCAGGTTGCTCCTTGGTTCCTGTGTCCTGAGGACTCTGGGAGTAGAATTGGTGGTTCTTCCTGTTCTCACAAGTGTGTCAGCACTCCTGGGAGACCAGCACTCTCCTGGCATGACCTGGGTATGGAGAGCTGTGGCACAGGGTCAACACCCCACCACAGATGGAAACTAGAAGGGTAGCACCTGATTTTTGTGATGCAAGGTACACACTTTATCACTTGAAGCCTGGCTTCCTTGTTTCATATTTGACAAAATGCCCAAGTCTTCTTCATTTAAGTATAAGGATTGACAACTTGTAGCAGGTCATCTCCATCCTGGAGCAGGGTGGCAAATGTAGTAGAGATTTGATGGATTATATTTTGACTTGCCTGTGAACTAGGGATGTGCATAGCTCCCTGTAAACTATCACGGAGTTTTTCCTCCTGTGACTGTTTCCCTGGTCACTAAGAAGGTGGATTTCTGGCAGGTCTTTGTCATGCAGTAATTTCCTAAGTGTTAAGCATTTTTGGCTCCACCGTCTAACCAGGGTATTCCCAACTGTCTGCTCAGTAGTTGGAAAGCATCTGGAGATGAGTGTACCTAGTAAGGTGCCTCATACAAAGGAGGCTCTTCTTTTCAGCCAATGCCGTAAGTGCTGTCACTTTTTATGTATATTTTATGTATATTCTCAATGGTCTTCTGTTGTCTCCTGTTATTCCTCTCCTCCTCCACACTATTCATTTTTCTTCTCTCTTCTTCTTCTTCTTCTTCTTCTTCTTCTTCTTCTTCTTCTTCTTCTTCTTCTTCTTCTTCTTCTTCTTCTTCTTCTCCTCCTCCTTCTTCTTCCTCTCTCTCTCTCTCTCTCTCTCTCTCTCTCTCTCTCTCTCTCTCTCTCTCTCTCTTTACTTTTAGCACAATGTTCCTTAATCTAGGAATGTAGAAGTTAGCCTATGCCCTTAGTTGCATAGCTCAGGTTATTTGCAGTGTCTAGGTAGTCATGAGATTTGATTTTTTCCCTGATAGATGACATTGCTGAATTTGGGAGGTCTAGAACATGCAGGAGTTTTAACTGTCCATTATGGTGTCCCAGCTTTTCCTTCTGTGGGGGGTGTATAGTTAGAATGACCGTTGTACAAAAGGAGGTCCTCTGGTTATGGACTTCCTGGCATTTACAGACTGATTCAGTTAATACCACTTATCCTAAGAAAACCATTATTTACTGAATGAAATCTGCATAGTGGTAGAAGATAAGCCAAACAGAAATTACACTCATCTGATTGTAAGCTCTGAAGCCAGTCACACACAAAAACATGTCTAGCTGGAACCTGTATGACTTTGTTTGCTAGGGCAGGAGTAGTGGAAGAATTAGGAGGCATTGAGAGCAGGTGTTGTGATGCAAAAATCAAAGCTGGACAAACTTGCTGCTTCTTCAGGGCACTGTTATAAGATGGACCACACTTCAGAATCCTAGGAGACTGAGATCCACCATGACAAAATCTAGGTCTGTGGTGAACATGCTAAAAGCCTAGTGTATAGGAAAGTCAGATGATGCAAGAACTACAGAGTCCTTCCCTGCATCTCACTGTTGCTTTAAACTGGGGTAAGCTTCTTCATTTCCACTCCTAGTACCTTTGATTCCTGTAACTTTAGGTATTCAAGAGCCAACATGATATTGGAGGATGGATGAAGGAATGTGATATATATTGAAGGCAGGCAAGGCAATTTCCCTCATTTTAGAAGGGCACACTGAAAAGTGAGAATGTTGCTCAGGTAGTATTGTGTTTACCCAGAATTCACAAATACCTGAGCTCTAGTCTATAGTCTCAGCATCACCATGCAAATATGGATGGTACCTATGCATAGCCTGAGCACCAGGAGAGTTAAGGCAGAGTCATTGGAAGATCTAAGTAAGCCTTGAGTACAAGGGAATTCAAGTCCTGCCTGGGACAGCTTATTTCATGTGCATAGTACACACACACACACACACACACACACACACACACACACACACACAGACACAGAGTGACACAGAGAGACACAGAGGCACACACACACACACACACACACACAGAGAGAGAGAGAGAGAGAGAGAGAGAGAGAGAGAGAGAGAGAGATAGATAGAGAGAGAGGGGGGGGATAGGGACAGAATCTACCTACTACTCTTCCTTTGGTCACATAGCAGCTAACAGTTAGTCAGGTATAGTAGATCAGGAGACCACACATCTCAGGGGACCAGGGTACATAATGTAATCTCCTGGGAAGAAAGATCACCATCAGAGCTTCCTTACTGTCTCTTTTAGAAGCCAACATTTCCATGAATGTTTGTTGATCCAATCGTGCAGTATCTGTCTGTCACCAGCTCATTACTACACAGAGATAAGAAACTATGCTTCTTGGTCCTTGTGGCATATTTCCAGAGAAGGAATGCTTCATTGATTGTCAAGGTAATGGTAGTAGAAAGTGTTGAATGAAAGGAAGATGCACAGTTTGTCAGTGTGAGCTTGACTCACTATTGCAAGCACTGTTAACAGTTGCCAAACTGTTTTTTTTTTTTTTTCTTATGCCTAGGAGAAGATATTTTCCCTTGGTAAGGTATCTTGCCAGAGGGTATATATTCATGTTCTAAAAACTAGCATCTTTAGGAGAAGAGGAAGGTATAGAAAGTTACAAATCCCTCCCCCTGTCTCATTAGTTCTGGCATGGCCAATGCTTCCCATTCTTCTGTAATGGGCATTTCTTTGTGTGAAACATGAGAAGGATGTTCAGAGATTTCAGAGCCTCAATATGTATGTATGTGTGTGTGTGTGTGTGTGTGTGTGTGTGTGTGTGTGTGTGTGTATATATATATATATATATATATATATATATATATATATATATATATATATATAGAGAGAGAGAGAGAGAGAGAGAGGTTGAATATGTATTGTCCACAATGACCTTAGATTCATATCCGTTTTTCTTTATCCTTCCTTGACCTGGATTCTCTGTGAATCATCAAGCCAATCCTATGCTTTAGGTTTTCAAATTTATTTAAGTTAACGTTAGGCATATGTCATAGATTACAAAGTTGATTTTAGTCCTTGTTCAGAAGTGCTGTTTCATAATGTCCATAGAAATTTTGACTTTTCCTCCAAGCAAAATCTGGCATTTCCATGCAAATAAATTTTGAATTCTGTTTGGAAAATATGAAAAGTCCTTTTTTACACATTCTAGGTCCAGATATGCTCTACCTGGTACATTGACCATTTACTTCCTTCATATATTTCCTCAAGAGTCCAACAATAAACAAGACAATTTGTTTTCTGAGTCTGTTGCTTCTGTTGACTTTCTGATTGCTTCTAACTTACACTTACTCCTTACTCTATCTTCTTACATTCTCCCTCTGAATGTTTAAGTATTCTGTCCTGTTTAAACAACACATCCTTTGCTACTCCAGCTGTTAGTTTTTAATTTTATCATGCAGACAACCAGGTACTGACAGGACATTCTTTCTCATCTAAATATTTAATCTCCCATTTATCTGTCTTTATATGCCTCAAAGTTTCTCTATGTTTAAATGTATGTATTTGAACATGAATATTTAACTAGCTCAAAGGCCATCCTTGGGTATCATCACCCAGGATATACAGCATTTAATATTTTAATTGATGGATATATTTATTTACTTTTTGAAATAGAATTTCTCACAAGGACCATGGAAACATTGATTATGTTATGATGTCTGGCTATCAAGCACAAGAGGTTCTCCTGTCTCTGCCTCCCAAGTAGTAGGATTACAAGTATGTGCCACCATAATCAGCATCTTTACATGGGTTTTAAGTATATAATTCATTCTTTCAAGAGAAACTTCGTAATGACTGTGGCATCCCCTCAGGCCACTCCTTCACCCTACCCATGTCTCTTTCATATCATCCTCACAGTTAATGTTTTCCGTCTAATTAATCTCATGTTCCTCCTTTTCATTATGCTCTGACTCACTGCTCAGAAGGTAGGAGTGTCTACTTTACCCAACTATGTGCACATTAGATACATGAATTTCATTTGTAGTAGTTTAGATAAATTATTCTCAGATTAGATCAGAAAATGGCTATAGTTTTTCCTACATTCAACTTGCTATTTTCAATCACATATCCAGTTTGTGCCTGCTATACAATGGAAGGTCACATCTTCTGGACAGATGGAACAACAGAATTCTTAATACATTTTAGAACCACATCCACAAGTGAATGTGACTTGCAGCAGATGACTGCACAGAAAGCTCACTTCATCTATATCCATATATTTCTGTAGTATCAGTATACAATGTTGATGATGGTGATGATGATGATGATAATAGTGCATGTGGGTCTAGGACTGAGTGTTGCTTTGAGTTTGCAAGTACCACAATTTGAGTGTAAAGTTCAAAGGAGAACTTTATGGCTTAGGTTCTCTCCCTTTACCTTTACACCAATTCCAGAGATTGAATTTATGTCATTGGGCTGTACAGCAAGCACTTTTCCCACTGAGCCAAACTGCCACCCTTGAACCAGGTTTTTATCAAGACATCATCATATTGACATGACAAAAGTGGAATTTTGAGGAGAGTGTCAGCTCAGAGCTTTCATTCTGACTGCAGACTAGGAGCTCCCTGTCAGCATAAAAGAAATAATCAATGGCCACTTCATGAGCCCTGATCACTGAAGTCACATAGGTTCCCAAATTTGGAACATTTCTTATATAAAAAGGATTCTGATGGCTAGTGTTATCTTTGAAGTTTTGTTTTAGAAATTAAATTCCTTGAGATAAAACATGTGCTAGGGTCAATATAGCATTTGTTCTTTGAAGTCAATTAAGCTTTAATCTTCCAACCACTAATGACCAACTCCTGTTCACACAGTATATGGATTATGCAGACATAGAACACACAAACACACACACATACAGAAAAAATATATATATATATAGAGAGAGAGTTGAGGCTGGTTACACATTTCAGTGGCATCATTATGAGTCAAGAAATAAAAATATACACTTCTTTAGGTTGTCAATATCATAGCAGGATGGGCAGGCATCTCATAAGAGACAAGTGCTGATCAACAGTTCATTCAGGAAACATGTTCTGATGTAGTTAAAAGTTCTTAGACTGGAGGGAGGGCTTGTGGGCAAGAAGATTCTAACTTTTTTGCCTAACCATGACAAAACATTGATGTTTTGGAAAGAAGGCAAACTGGTATCTGTTGAATTACACATTTCCACTTGCCAAAGTCCTAGGGGATTTCACTGACCTCCCAGTGTCTGTACTGACTCCACATTGACCCTTTCCCATAGGGTGTGAACATAAATTTGTAATCAGCAAATACAAAGAGACAAAGAGAGATGAGAGAAAGAAATGAATTAAAAATATTGTTTATATATATATATATATATTTA
Organism: Mus minutoides; assembly: GCA_902729485.2. Classification (NCBI taxonomy): domain Eukaryota; kingdom Metazoa; phylum Chordata; class Mammalia; order Rodentia; family Muridae; genus Mus; species Mus minutoides. Next base: position 1,155 of record CACVCL010021918.1, on the reverse strand, counting down.
TAAATGTATATTTTTATAAAAGTGTGTATATGTACACTTGCATGCATATGCATTTCTTCAGTGTAGAAGTCAGATATCAACATTCAGTAATTGGTTGTATATTTCCACTGTAGCTTTCTGTTTTCATGAAACCCAAGTTCTCGGGCATGCATTACAAATAGTTTTTGCCTACTGAGCCATCTCTGTGGCTTATGTTTTCTTGTTTTGAACCAATATTTTTTTATTTAACCTCTTCTATTACATATGCATTCAGTTCTAGAGATTGTATACTAGAAAATTTTACTGATGGTTCCAACTAGAGGGAATTCATTCTCTAAACCAAATACCTTCACAAAAACATGTTTTTTTTTTTCCTTAGTCAACTAAATGTGCTAAAAGTCTGACAATAAACCGTGTTTTACTGTATTACCAGATACACACACTTTGAGGATGAAAATCATGCTTTGCATATTTGCTATGAGCCCTTAGGAAGCATTTTTTCTTCCTCATCTTCCCATGAAATTATCAGTATATACGCAGGTACTGTCTCTTATGCAAAGCATAGGGATCTCCTTTAGCAGTAAAGGAGTATGTACAAAATTAATTAAACCTCAGTTTAGAGTTTGCATTCTCAGGCCTATGCATATGAAGCAGCCAGGCTCCTGGGCATATACATGACTGGTTTGGCACCAGAGGGAAGGGAGAATGATCAAGCAGATCAGTATCTCAGGATTGTAGACTAAATCTGACAGCAGAGCACACATTCACATTAAAGAAAGGTATATGCAATGATAGGCTTCATAAAGGGAGTTCATGAACAAAGCAAGAAAGAGCAAAAGAAAAGGTCATTGCTGAATGCCTGTCACAGGAGAGACTGGATGAGGTTACCATCCTAACAGTAGAAGGTGCCCTTTTGCTTTCTGTGCAGTCACAGGCATGCATGTGTGTGTGTTGTATATCTGGTTTATGCACGTGTGTGTGTGTGTGTGTGTGTGTGTGTGTGTGTGTGTGTGTGTGTGTTTATATGTGTGTGTGTGAGCCAGAGATCGAGAATGGTTGTCTTCCCTAGGTGATTTTACACCTTTCTTTTTAGAACAGTCTGTTACTCAACCTGAAACTTATCAATTAGGCTTTGTTTCCTTTCTAATGAACTTCACCTTCTTGATCACCCTCACC